>PISW01014131.1:0-22599 GCA_004023785.1 Mungos mungo
GTAGGGGTTTGGTTGATGCTTGAACAAATAGGTTGAAATCGCTTTTATGTCTCCATATTGTCATTCTCCATATGTTTTCCGCCTCCATAATATTTTGAACTGCAGTTAAGTACGCTTGACATACCTCCCCTCCCCCGATGAGTATTTATGAATTCACCTTTATGAGACACATAAAGAACTCATTTGGGAGTGTACACCCTTCGGGAGTGAACACTGCCCAGGATTTTACCTTTTCAGACCCAGAGATTATTTACGTGTTGATTGCTTGTTTCTCTCTGGCTGGAATTGTATAAAAGCAGATCTGCATTTTAAAAAAGTCAGTTTGGGAAGAATTAAGTTCAACTTTTATTCCTAATACGTTAAATTCAGGATTTCCATTCCCAACACGGAAGGCACACGGTCAGGTTGTGGAATCGGGGACTCGCCTCTTGCTTTGTACTCACAGGGCTTGGGTTGGATCGCAGTTTCCAGTCTGCTGGGTGGCAAGCGCATGCGTATCTGCATCCAGTTCTCCATACCTGCGGGTCCTGATGCCAGATCCACGTCTGTCTTGGCCACTCCCCAGGATGAGGGGACTCTTCTTGCTCTTCCAACATGAGGGCTGGGAGCACAGCTGCTCTCAACCGTTTCTAGCTGCTCCTGGACTGACCACTTGTGGAAAGACCAGATTCCCAGGAGACTTTGACTCCCAGCTTGCTCTCCTGGTTCGTCTGGCTCTTGGTGCCAGCGGTCGTGCTGTGAGCTGCCCACTGCAAAGCCCGTCCCCCAGGCCTGGCGGCAGCCTCTGATCAAACCGCCACAAGGGAATGAATCGTGCCAACAGTCACGTGATGGACTGATCCCTTCACCCTTGACCCCTCAGCCGCAGCCTGTGAGACCCAGCCAGGCTGCCCCTGATGTCTGACCCACATGAAGTGGGAGGTAGTGAATGCCTGTGGCTTTAAGTCCCTAAGTTTGTGGCAATTTGCTATAGGCAGTAATAGGTAAATAATGCACCTCGCCACCCCGCGTACGGCTCACGCGTCCTTCGGTGGACGACTCTGTACCCCCTCAAGCACAGGCTATGCATCACCTCCTCGGGGGGCTTCCTGGCTGAGACTCAGTTAGGTGTGTGTCTCCGTGCTCCCCGAGCCCTGGCTGAGCGCTTCGGCACGGGAGTCACGGTGCAGCGGGCTGAGTCCTTATCTGTCCCCAGGGCGAAGGGCTTCATGAATGGGGTCTCTTTCCCACTGTTGCTTGTTCCGCTCCTTTGCCTTCATGGACGCACACGGTGAAAAGTAGAAGATGTCTGATTAGTTACGAAAATACAACCCCTATGCTGTGGGTTCATAGCTGCATTCCCAGACGTCACAGTCATGGGGGGCTGCCCTGAAGTGTGGCCGGGGTAGGAATGAGGCACATCGTGAGCGTCCTCAAAATAACCTTCTCCAAACACAAGACTCCCCACTGGGGCTCTCGGGAAGCACGAGAACATTGAAATGCTGTTACGGCCGCCATTCGGCGACCTTAGGGAAGTAACGGGAAATACCCTGCAGAGGCACCGACGGTTGGTTTCAAGAAGGTGTGTTCAGTCCAGGACCCACTGGTACAGGCTCGCGTCCACTGCCACCACACCCCACCTTCCGGCCACAGCGTCCACCCTCGGTCTGTGATATATGATCCTGGCCCCCAGCCACAGCTGATTTCTCAGAGCCAGACAGCAGTGCCAACGAGATTCTCCCAAGAGGGACCTTGTAATTTCAGAGGTAGAGGCTCAGGGAATTGGAGGCCCCGGGCTGAGTCAGTGTGTCATCGACACAGGTCATGGCTCCCACTTTCAGCGGCAAAATGGAGCTGACTCTACTATGTTCTTCTACAAGAAGCAGTTTCTGGGGATTTGGGCATGAGAACATGCTAGAGACATTTGTAATGGACAAACGCAGCCGGGAATATGCACAGGACCTCAGCTTGTGTCGAACTCTACTCTTGAGCAGAGTGATGCCAGAAGGGAATTCATATACTCATGGTGTTGACACCTTGATTAAGCCTAGAGTGCGATTTCTGCTACGGGAATTCTTCGGAGCCCCTTACACCTCCTCTGTCTGTTTCTCTAGGGTTTTCTTGGCTATTATGAGCCTCTCTATATTCTCTGTCCCACTACACTTGTATCATCCCTCTGAGAGGTAGCATTTATTTGGTAGCAGGTGCATTTCACTGGACCCTTTCCATCTGGATGGGACAATTCTTTCTCCTCATTGGATGGAGGCTTATTCTGGATTTGACATTCGTTCTCTGCTCAGTCTGGCTCAGTGAGCGTGACCGCATCCGTGAATGCCTTCTGTGTAACCATGAAAACCTACAAGGTATCAACAGGCATTGCTTTGGCTGCATGAGGCAGACAGCTGAGTACAACAGCTTCCCCAGAGGTTAGTTTTTTCTTCATGTAACAAGAAGCCTCGAAGGAAGTAGCCCAGGCCAGTGCCAAGCACCGTGGGACTGAGAGCCGTCCCCAGCTCTTTCTGTGTCTCTGTTCCTGCATCCTTAGCATGTAGCTTCCTTTTTTCTGATCTCAGATGACATTACAGCCATATTCCAGGCAGAAGAAAGGAGAAAGACAAAAGGCAGAAGGCAGTTGCCAGCCAAGTCTGTCCTTCTTGTTAGGAAAACAGCTGAGTTCCTGGACATTCCTGGCTCACATGACTATTCAGTGATGCCTGTGTCCCCTGCGACATGGGAGAAGGGACACCGTGTGCTCAGTGCCTGCCGGAGGCGCTGGGGCACGGAGGGCACTCGATACAGGCATTAAAGGGATAAGAGGTCAGCGGGTCCTGACGTTAGGCCTGTGCTCTGTGCCAGAGCCCTGGGCTGGGCATCATGCATGCTCATGCAGCCAATCGCTGAAAACTTCCTACTTCCAGCCGTGTGTGTGTGTGTGTGTGTGTGTGTGTGTGTGCATGCGTGCGTGCATATGCGAGCATGTGTATATGTGAGGGTGTCAGCGTAGGTGCATGTGTGTGTGTGAGTGTGAGCATGTGTGTGTTCCATGTGTGTCCGTGTCTGAGTGCCAGTGTGTCTGGGCACACGTGTGGTGAGTGTGCACGTGTACAGGTGTAATGTGCCCGTGAATCTGCCCGACCTGGAGCGCCACTAGCTCACCACCCTGGCAGCGCTCACAGGGAAGCTCAGTTTGTTGGTGGGAGAAAGGAGAACCTGGCCCCGGGTCGTGGGGTGCTGCCTGCCTCTGTGGGGCGGGCCGCCTCTCTCCCTGACCCTGCGCCCTGCCTGGCCAGCGCCGCCCCCGCGCCCGGCCCCGCTGCCCTTGGCCACAGGCCAGAGGTGGTCGCCGGGGGCCTGCCCCGCTCGGACGCACTGCTCTTTGCTGGGCCGTGAGGCTGGTGCAGCGCTTTGGCCTGGGCTGAGCTGACTCACTTCTTTTTTTCTTTTCTAATGTGTTTGTTTTTTGAGGGGGGGAGAGAGAGAGAGAAAAAAAAAGAGAGAGATGAGAGAGAGAGGAATCCCAAGCCGGCTCTATGATTTCAGTGCAGATCCTGACATGGGGCTCGAACCCTCAAACTGTGAGATCATGACCTGAGCTTAAACCAAGAGTTGGACACTTATCCGACTGAGCCGCCCGGGCTCCCTGAGCTGACCCACTTCTGAGCGGGGTCTCCTGGGCAGGCCCAGCAGGGTACCCACTGCCCCCCCCCCCACATACTGCTTGCCCCTTATTCTTGTCTGGAAATACAAGGGTGGCTACCATGGACCTGCTGGGTTTTCCTGCCAATTCCCAGGATCACAGCAGGGCTGGGTTAAGTCAGACTCCGTGTGTGTGTGTGTGTGTGTGTGTGTGTGTGTGACTGTTGTTTTATTGCAGGAGCCCTTCTGTCCCCTACTTGAACCCCTCGGGGTCCAGTGGAGGGTGGCTGTCTGTCTTTACACAGTGGCGTGGCCACCAGTCCCCAGTCCTGCTGGGGGTGCCACAGCTCAAGGCAGGGGGAGGGGCCCCCGGAGTGACTGGACACACCCCGCGTGTCCCGGGAAGCTGGCAGGAGGGGTAGGCGGGGCCCAGAGGGCACCCACACTGGCCGCTGTGGCGGGGGGTGGGGCCCGGGGCCTTGGTGGCTCTGCAGAAGGTCGCCGGGGTCTCAGGGTCCCTCGTTTATCCAAGGCTGGGAGACCCCAGGCTCGTCGCTGTCTGGATTCCTGCCAATGAGCTTATTTTGTGTCCTACTTTGAAAAAACAAATATTTTGATGACCAGTTTCGAGGAAAAAGTGCAGACGCTCGAACGGGAAGGCTCCTTTTGTGCGCTTCCAAGTCACCTGCTGGTCACAGTGTTTTGGACGTTTATGTCGACGTGGACCCGAGGGGAGAGGTTTTGCCCCCTTTCCCGTTTCCGTCTTATGCTTCCTATAGAGTGTTTGCGGTATTTCCTTGGACAAGGCCACGGAGTCTCATTAAAAAAAAATACATAAAAACAGTGTGTCTACATCCAGTGGGAGATTAAGCAGGACTGTGTGGAACTCTCTGGAATGGTGCTGGTCTGGAGCAGACACACGACCCCCTGTTCTGCACTCCTGTGACCACAGCCACCCCGAGTCACGGGACCTGAAATGCCTGGTGACAGCCTGAACCCCTGAAGTGACTCGTTCCTCAGGTGCCCCTCTGGGGGGGTCCTCCAAGGAGCAGGAGACCCCAGAGACGTGAGCAAAGCCGACTGGTGGCCTCTGGTGACCGAGTCTGGGCTCCAACGCAGACACTGGTGCCCACGAGGAACCAGAGACACGAGTGTCATGACCCACTCGGGGACTTCACCTGCCTCAGACAACCGTGCCCACTGGCTTGGCCCCAAGATGCCTTCTGTGTTCACGGTCCTGGGGTCCTCTGGGCTTCTGTCTCTTCTTCCCCGGCACCCTGCTGGCAATAAATGTCTCTCTTCCCAGCTCCCTGGGGCTGTCTCCTGCGGCCAGCCTGTCCCCACCCTGTTCTCAGCCACCATGCTCTGGACCTCCAGACGCCTCCCTCCCCCTCGGAATGCTTCAGAACTCGGATTCTGTGAGGTCTGCCATCACCGTCAGATTCTGTCTCAGCCTCGGCTTCACTTTTGTCAAAACCCATTACATTCTCAGTGTGACACTAGAACTTTCCACATCATTTAGAACCCCTGTGGGCCTGGTGTTTTTATTGAAGCTAAGTGGGTATCAGAGCCGGGCTGTGGGAGGCAGAGCTGGATGTGGGACCGAGCGCCCCCAACTCCCAGCAGCCAGGGCTGTGCCCCTCCCCTTAGTGGCCTGCCTGCTCTTCTTTTGTTTAAAGTTTGTTTGTTTGTTTGTTTATAGAGAACCCAAGCTGGGGAGGGGCAGAGAGGTGGAGAGACAGAATCTCAAGCAGCCTCTGCACCATCAGCCCTGAGCCCTATGTGGGGCTCAGACTCATGAACTGTGAGGTCATGACCTGAGCCAAGACCAAGAGTTGGAGGTTTGACCGACTGTGCCCCCCAGGCGCCCCCTGCCTGCCCTTCCCGGTGGCACATCAGTGCTTCATATGTGCAGGACACAAGATGCAACCTTCACCTGCTTTAATCTGTCCTAATGGTCCTGGTTTCTGTCTCTGGGGGGAAAATGATCTCATTTTAAAACATTAGAAAGAAGTTGGCTTCTTTTGGAATAGTTAGATTTTGGTAAAATATTTACATCATAAAATGTTACAGATGTGAGGGGCGCCTGGGTGGCTCAGTCGGTTACGCATCTGACTTCGGCTCAGGTCATGATCTTGTGGTCCATGAGTTCAAACACCGCTTTGGGCTCTGTGCTGAAAGCTCAGAGCCTGGAGCCTGCTTTGTCTCCCCCTCTCTCTCTGCCCCTCCCCTGCTTGCTCTCTGTCTCTCTTTCACTGTCTCAAAAATAAATAAACATTAAAAAAATGCTACAGATATGAGTTAGGAATAAAAAATGCAGCTTCTTCACAGAAACTTTGGCCGCCTATGTGGATACTTGGACACTATCTAGTCAAAGTGTTTCATATGTGTGCCTTTCCTCTGCTTAAAACATTTTTTAATGTTTATTTATTTGTGAGAGAGAGAGAGAGAAAGAGAGACAGAGACAGAGACAGAGAGAGACAGAATCCAAAGCAGGCTCCAGGCTCTGAGCTGTCAGCACAGAGATCAATGTGGGGCTTGAGCTCACGAACTGTGAGATCATGACCTGAGCCGAAGTCTGACGCTCAACCAACTGAGGCACCCAGAGGCCCCGCTCTGCTTTTAAAAATAGTTCAAAACACTTTTCTTGTAGAGATTCATATCTTTCCTATTTTGCTGTGAAGTGGGTAGGTAGGTTGGTGATAATCACATTTCTTAATTATGTAGGAGTTTACCATTATGAACTATTTTCACACACATTTTTACGTTGGTGATGTGAGATAAAGAGGGATCAGGCAGTTAAGTGATTCATTCAGGGAAGGTGCCTCTCAAGTGTTTTTATGATCTTTACAACATTAGTCACTTGTTGTGTTTTTAAATTAGCTCTCATTTTTGCCATGTCGATGACGGAAGTCTAAAAGAAAGGGGATGATTTCTGTCTGTGCTCAGCAATTAGCACACATTAAATATATGCAATCCTTGGCATATCAGTGGTACTTCAAAATGTCAAAAATATAAGAAACAATTCCCAAAGTTCGTGATGGCAAAGATGATCCTTCGATCCCAAGTCATGTTTGCATTCTCGATTCCTTTTTTCTTTTTATAAGTGTGTTCAAGGTCAGTAACTATTTCTCAGTTCTTAGAATCTGGAATTGAAGGAGCACTTGTGAAGTCGATAGGAAGTAGATCACTTTCTATTACTTTGTTTTGGTGAAATCTTGACGGCTGGTTTTGGGTCAAGTCAGATTTCAGAAGAAGAAATTGATTCCTCAAAGTCTTTAGCTGAGGTGCCTGTCAGCAGGGACACTGCTGCTAATGGGGCACTGGGCACGTCAGAAAAAGGGCAAAAAAGCTGTTTTCTTGCAGCAAACTTTCCAGATTGCCTTCTCTTTCCTGGTCTTAAGCTATACATCAGACATACAGAATGTGTTTTCCCAGGGCATTGATGTCACACTTTTGGGAGAGTTGAATGGTCACATCAATGGGTCAAAACAGCTGGAAAGTCTAAGGCTTACACCTGGCTTGGGATGGCAGAAATCTTTAAAAGTTTTGTGTTTCTTTTTTTTCTCAAGGGCACGAGCCCATGCATGATCACAGAGGTTTTAGTGAGCCCTGGGGAGCTGTGGAGTGGTAGCAGCCAAATCCAACTGGCTCCTTGCTCACCGTCCTCCGCGATATTTCTGCAACACACGGCGTTTCACAATTCCCTTTTGGCTCCCTTAAGACCCGCCCCTGTTTAGTTCTAGGCCCTGCTGTCCACTGGATTCTTCCGTCTCTCTTTGCCCCTTGGCCATCTTCATAGCGTCTATCTAGTATCCCTCGTTTCTTTTTAGGCAGATATTTTGTATTTCCTGTTGATTTTCTTCTAGTATATTTACTAACAGGTTATTGGCCATACAGATAAAGTTATGGCATTTTGTATTTATCTTGACGCTGAAAAATTTACTGCACTCCCTGATTCATTCTGATATGTTTTTCAAAATAGGTCTTCTCATTTTTTCCTTTAGAAGTATAATGATGTCTTTAAAAAATATTATGTTTTCTAAACCACATATTTATGAGAAAGAATAAAATCATGCCATTTGCAGCAACATGGATGGAACTGGAGGGTATTATGCTGAGTGAAATAAGTCAGTCAGAGAAGGACAGATATCATATGTTTTCACTCATATGTGGATCTTGAGAAACTTAACAGAAGACCATGGGGGAAGGGAAGGGGAAAAATAATTACAAACAGAGAGGGAGGGAGACAAACCCCAAGAGACTCTTAAATACTGAGAACAAACTAAGGGTTGCTGGGGGTGGGGGAGAGAGGAGAGGGGATGATGGGCATTGAGAAGGCTATCGTTGGGGTGAGCCCTGAGTGTTGTATGTAAGCCAATTTGACAATAAATTATGTTACAAATATGATGCTTTTGCCTTTTTCCCATCGGATTTCCTCTTCTTTCTAATGCTCCTTTATAATATCTTATACTCAACTTCGGCAACCACAGGAAACACTAGTGTACTTACCAGGCATAATGGTCTTATTTCTGACTCTACTGGAAAAGCCACTTGAATTTTAGACATGATTTTGCCCATTAATTTAAGAGCCACTTTTAAAAAAATCATGTTCACCAGCTATTATCTTTAAAATTTATTTTGTTAAAAATGTTAATCTGTAATAAATATTGAACTACATATCAAAAGCCATTTAAAGTGTCTATTGAAATATTTGTTTCCTTATTTGATATTTTGAGGTGATAGCTTGATATTGTAGTAATGTTCAATATCAGACTCTATATTTTCAATGTGCTTTTGATACATGTTTAATTCAATTTGCCAATATTTTAGGATTTCATACGTATCTCTATGCATGCAGCCTCTGTTGATTTTGGTATCAGATTATTTTAGCTACTTGAAGTGAGTAAGAGCTTTGTATGTTTTTCCTGTGTTCTATGGCATCGCCTTCAATGATCATACTCTGGAAACTATACAAAAATTACCTGAAGATGTACTAACATGTGTTTGTAGAACAATTTCAGATTTACAGAAAGAAGCCAAAGCCTAACATAGAGTGTCCCATATACCTTTACTGGTAACATCTTACACGGGAAGAGTACATTTGTTACATTTATTGAGCCCATATTCTACTGCCATACTATTAGCAAACTGCATTTTTGGTTCCAATTTCCTAAGTTTTTACCTGCCCTTTTTCTGTCCCAGGATCCCATCCTAGACCCCACATTACATCTAGTCACCGCGTCTCCTGAGATGGTGGCACTTACTCAGATTTCCCTTGTTTTCCACCATCTTGATAGTTTTGAAGAGTACTGGTCATGTATTTTGTTGAATGTCCTGTTGGAATTTACTAGAAGTTTTTCTCATGGTTTGACAAGGATCATGAGTTCTGGGGAGAAGGATCACAGAGGTAAGATGCCTTTTCATTACATCCTATCAGGAATGCACACTACTAATAAACATTAAAAAAATACACACTACAACATGACTTATTGCTGTTGACATTGACCCTGATCACTTGGCTGGGGCCATGTTAGTCCAGTTTCTCCACCATAAAGCCACCCTTCCTTCCGTCCTTGAGTCTTGGGAAGGAGGTCGCTCTGTGCATGGCACACGTAACGGGTGGGGGGTCATACTCCCACTCTCCTCGGGGCCAGAGTATAATTTACTCGGAATTCTTCATGGAGGATTTGTCTCTTCTCTCCCTGCAATTTATTCAATTATTTATTTACCATAGATACTGATCTTTCACTTTTGGTAATGATCCAATGGTACCTTATTTATTTTGTTGTTCAAATTTTTCCAGTTTTGGGCCATTGGGAGTGATTTGGGTTGGCTTTTGTGTCCCTTGACATTGTGGGTTGTCCTCTTTTTTTTGTTTTGTTTTGTTTAACTGAGATTTTTCTTACTTTCTGGCGTTATAAGATATTCCAAGCTCATCTTGTTCCTGAATTAGTCATTTCTCTAGGGATCCTCGATTCCTTTTACTGGAGAAAAACACTAGAAACCAAGACATGGGTTTCAAGTTTGTGGTCTTTTTCAGAGGTAATTTCCAAGGACAAATATTTTGTATCTTTTCTCCAGTTGATTTTGACAATTTAAGTTTTTTTGGAAAACCATCATGTTTCCCCCTGACATTTTATTTAGAAGCTTTCCTTGTATGAAGTATTTCAAAATTATTTTTACAATGTTATTTCTAGCTGTTTTAAAATTCAGCTTTTGGATTAGTTTAGCTATTTGACTGATTTCTTCTTTCAATTCATTGACTTCTGATGTGATCTTGACTATTTCATCCCTCCAGCTTCTTCAGAACTGCGGTTTTCCAAATTTTAAAGTTTATAGCTTAAAAATTATTTTCAATTCTTTAAAAAATTTTTATTCTTTATTTACTTTTGAAAGAGTGAGAGAGAGAGTGAGAGGGCAGGGCAGGGGCAGAGAGAGAGGGAGACATAGAATCTGAAGCAGGCTGCAGGCTCTGAGCTGTCAGCACAGAGCCTGATGTGGGGCTCGAACCCACGAACCATGAGATCATGACCTGAGCAGAAGCCGGATGCTTAACCCACTGAGCCACCCAGGTGCCCCTGTAACTTTTTTTTAAATAAATTTTTTATTTTTATTAATTATTTTGTTTTTCAGAAAGAGCACAAGCAAGGGAGGGGCAGAGAGAGGGGGATAGCGGATCCAAAGCAAGCTCTGCACCGACAGCAGAGAGCCCGACGCGGGGCTGGAACTCACAAACGGGGGGAGATCCTGACCACAGCTGAAGTTGGATGCTTAACCAACTGAGTCACCCAGGTGCCCCTAAAGTCTGTAACTTTTTTGAGTAAGTGCATAGTTCACATAGATTTTCTTCTTCTTCTTTTAACAGTGAAAGCATTTAAAGAAATAAATTTGCCTTTAAATGTAGCTTTGTCTCCCGGCCCTAGAGGCTGAGGGTGCTGTGACCCTAATGAAAATGGCAGACAGTTTTAGAATGTGTACTTCTGTTTACTCTGCAATCAAAACTTGTTTGCCAGGATGTTTTAAAATCGCTGGAAGGAAGTCTTTTATTTAAGCTGTTATTAATATGTAACTTCTTCCTGTCTTTGGATGGGGTCATGGTTTTGGTACTGATTCTGTGGGTCCGTGCAGGCTGAGTATCCGCTTCCCCAGGCGTCCACGGGGTAGAGCATACTAATAAATTCGCAGGGATAGTGCTTTTATTTCCTGCGTCCTGGCGTCAGCGTGCTTGGTGTGTTTTATACCACGTTTTGTGTCCTACTCCATTTTTGGTGTTTTTAGTCACGTGTTCTTTTTTTATTTCAATATCCTCTTCCAAAGTTTGAGGATATGCTATTTGTCTCTTGAGGATTTCACAATTTTTCTCCTTCTATAATGAATTGACATAAGCGCTCCTCATTGTCACGGATTTCATTTTGTCTCGAATTCTACCCGCTCCGGTTAACTGTGCTTTCATTTCTTTTTCTGTACGTGTTTCCCTGACTGATGTACATTCTTCTTTTTATTTGTAATTCTCTGCTTTATTTTATGTTTTGTCTGTCTTTCACAAGCAGCACATAGGCTGATCGTGTTTATTAACCCGATCTGAGAGTTTCTGTCCTTTATTTAGGTCGGGGGGGGGCGGGGAGAGGAGGTGCCTGATTAAATATATCATCATTAAGAACATGAAGACTATCTTCGGCTCCTTCTCGTTCTTCTCCTTCCCCTCGAAAGAGGAAGTCCTGCCCTAAAACAAAGGTGATAGTTAGGTGCCGTATTTTCTGTTCCCGCTGCCCGGGGGAGATGCCAGGAGAGCACATTCCCAGCTACTCTGACCCAGGACGGGCCTGCTGATCGGCTATGCCTGGAGGACTTTGCGTCTGAGGAAGTGGGGGGCCTTAGGAAGGTGGTCTCTGGAAGGGGGGCGGCCATGCCTGCTGGTTTGGGCAGTGGCAGCGGTGGAGGGCAGCGTCTGAAGCCCCTGTGCCCGCCAGCACGGGGTCTGTGCCCTGGGGAGAGGGGCGGCACTAGGATCTTCACAGGCCCTGATCCTAGCGTCCAGTCCGCGCTTGACTGTCCAGTTAGACCCCCGATGGCTTTTCTCAAATTCCTTTCTGGCTTCAACTGGCTGGTGGGGCGGGGTCTCCTGCAAGTAAGACTGGCTGACAGCAGGAACAAAGAGTTAAAGCTCTCAGTCCTGTCCCCGGAGCCGGGTAGGGAGCCGTCTCCCTGACAGCAAGAGGTCGGGAGGTCTGGCACGTCAGCATGCGACAGGTGTGAGGGTGTGGGTGCCTTTGTTTCCGGTGCCTGGAGCCTCGTTTTCCTGGCTCATCTGGGTGTAGCCCTGACTCTCGTGAGCTGTCCACGGGCCACCCCTTCGTCCCTCCGAAGTAGAATACAAAGTGCCAATGACACATTTACATTTTACTTTTTATTTTTTTTAATTTATTTGAGAGAGAGAGTGAGAGAGAGAGAATGGGGGAGAGAGAGTGCCAGGCAGGGAGAGGCAGAGAGAGAGAGAGAATCTCAAGCAGGCTCAGCACAGAGCTTGGCGCAGGACTTGATCCATGACCCTGGGATCATGACCTGAGCCGAAATCAAGAGTCAGAAGCTCAAGCCACCGAGCCCCTCCGGTGCCCCAGGACTGCGTTCCTGTCTGAAACATCCTTGCCTAACAAGGCAAGCTTCCCGGCGTCCTGGGTCAAGGCTCTACTTCATCTTCAAAGCTGGGAACCTTGGACTGAGTCCTTCTCACTTGGCCATCCGTCTGCTTCTGTCTTCTGATCTCCTTTTCTGTCTTGACCTTGTGGTCACATCGGCTCTGCCCGGATCCTGCACTGTAATCTCAGCTCAAAGCCAGCGGATTAGCAATCTTGCTTTCATCTGCCGCTAGCTTTCCCCTTTCCACATAACCTAATGCAGTCAGAGGCTGTGGGCGTGAGGACATAACCGTCCTTGGCTGGGGCATCGTTCGCCCTGCCACACGCGTGGTGCCTGGTGCAGGCGTGAATCATGGCGGCCCTGCTGGTGGCGGGAGGAGCCACCCCGATCTTGGTGAGCGTGTTCCTAGATGAACGCAGGGGTTCCCGGTTTGATTTTGAAGGAGAGGCTCATCCAGTACTGGCAGCGCAGACCCCGTAACTGCCGCGCTCCTGCTCCTAGCGGCCGTGTTGTTTGCTGGAGTGGCTTCCTGTAGAAGGTTCCAGCATGGACCCAAGTGAGAGGCTTTAGGGGCAGGAGGGCCAGAGGTACCCGCAATTCTCGGGGACAAATAGTTCACTTCACTCCCGTCTCTTGTTTAATTTTTGAATTTAAAATAACTTTAAACTTACAGAAAAGTTGCAAAGAGGGTCGAGTTCCCGCGTAACTTTCGCCCAGCATCCTGTCTTGCAGGACCGTACGTAGCGCAGTTACGAAGATGAAGACCCTAGCGCTGGTCCATGACTGTTAGCCAGACTGTAGACTCTGCCAGATTTCATGAGCTCTTCTGCTGGGGTCCTGTTCTGTCCCAGGATCGAACCCAGGATCCGCGCTGCATGTGGCTGTCCTATCTCCTGGTCTATTCAATCCATGACAGATACTCAGCCTTTCCATGTCTTTAAAAAATTTTTTTTATGTTTATTTATTATTAAGACAGGAGAAACAGAGCATGAAGTGAAGAGGGGCAGAGAGAGAGGGAGCTACAGAATCCGAAGCAGGCTCCAGGCTCTGAGCTGTCAGCACAGAGCCCAACGTGGGGCTCGAACCCACAGACTGTGAGATCATGACCTGAGCTGAAGATGGATGCTTAACCGACTGAGCCCCCAGGCCTCCCTCCCTTTTTTTTTTTTTTTAAGTCTTTCCACATCTTTATGCTCCTGGCAGGTTCCGAGGGTCATGGTCAGGAATTTTCTAGAATGCCCTTTGAGCTGGGGTTGTCTGCTATTTTCTTGTCATTCGATGGGAGGTATGTATGCACTTTGGAGGAGAAGGCCGTGCCTTTCGATCTGAATGTTGCGAATAGTCCGTCAGCTGCTTGCCTAGCCTCTGTCACAATCACCCACAGATGACACATCCCTTTGGATTATTTCCCAACCTTTCGCCTCCGGCAGAACCTAACTGCTTATGACCCTCCCCTGCAGTGCACTGTGGCATGGCCACAGCTCGGAGCCTCACATCTGAGACCACAGCGCCTGGAGGTGCCTTTTTCCCAATAAACACTTCTTGCACTGCGACTTCTATGCTTTGACTCATTGTAACCCCCCCACCCCCTCACCGCCCCCGTTCTGGACCTCTGGTTTGACGCCTCCCCATTTCCTGAGCTTGCAAGTGACCCCAAGACGGGAGCTATCGCCAGTGACATCAGCCTCTCTGGCTTTGTCCATCTCCTCGGGGCTGATTCGTCAATCACCTGTCAGGCATGCTGTCGCAGGCGAAGACTTGGCCTCCGGCTGCCGGCCTCGCCTCCCCTGGCGGAGTTCAGTCATCCCTTGGCTTTTTGTTTATACGATGCCAAAATAAATAGATACATAAGCTCGCTAACTGGCCCTGCTGAGATCAGAAACAAATTATCTTTCTCTGTTGGGAGAAGATACCTGTAACTTTCTTTTGTTCGTGTTCAGGCAGCTTTTAGTTCTGAATGCTTTGCCCTCGCTCAGGTCTCTGACAACCTGCCGAGGGGCCAGATGGCACCCTCCACTCACTCCCAAAGTCCTTCCTCTCCCCCTCTAGGTGCACCTGGGCCTGACGCGCCCTTCCTTCCTATCCTCTGTCCTGAAGACAGGTCTGTCCTCTCTGCCACCACCCCCTCTGGCCAGGCACTCTGTCCCTCTCTGTCCCCTTCCTTGGGGCCCAGCCTAAATCCGTGGTCCCCTCCTCTGTCCCTTGTGAGTCTTTCTCTGCCTTCCTGGAGCCTTGGACTCAACAACAAAGCTGCTCACACCCGTTCTGTTCCATAGAACGTCTCTAGCCCGCTGTATCCCTCACCTCCATCTCACTGAAGGTCTCCAAATCACGAAAACATGCCAGCCTCCTGGATCCCACTTCTCTTTATCCCCTGCATTGAAATCTGACTTCGTTCCCGTTCCCTCCATGCCTCCAGAGCTCTTCCACCCAAACTCTAATGCATCGAATCTTTCCAGTTTTGCTTGGGATGCCCATGATATCTGCAACCTCCCCTGGTCTGTTCCCATGGCTGGTCCAACCTTTCTGCAAACAGTGGAAGAGAGATTTCCAAACATCCTCTGCCAGGTCCCTCCTCCGACTCAACGCTTTCAGCCTGGGCTCCGCATCTCCTTCGGGGTGAAATCTAAGTGTCTTAACGAGGAGCGTGTTACTTAGCTATTGCCACATTAATGCCTCGTGACAAAACGTCACAAAGCATCGAGGCCTGCACCTGTGTCCGGGGAGATGTCTCTGCTGGTTTGCTCCTGCCCCGATCCGTCTTTCTCCGGCCTCACATTCTTCCTCCACACTGATCCCGTGTGGGTAAGTCACCAGATCCTGGGTAAGTCACCTGCTCTCTTTCCTCTGCGCTTTGCACGGACCCTTTCTTCTGCATGGAGGCCTTTCTCCTGGCGTACTCTGTTCACCTCCGAGAGCACCCCGACCTTCCAGGTGCGGTAGGCGCTCATAACCCACGTTCCCATCATGGCACTTTTCTCCACTCTCTGAACGCTTTGATTGGTGAATATTTATTTATTCTTATTCTATCTCTTCCAGCAAGTTGCAACCTCCTTAAATTCAAGATGTTTGTTCTCGACTCCTGGGAGAGAACTAAGTCCGTCCTGGATGCTCACTACGTACTTGTTGAATAAATGAACAGATGTGTGGATGGACGTTTTCTGAGCTGTCATTTCATTATCCAGCTCATGCTGTGAAATTCTAGAACACTACCTAATCATATTTTAACACCTACTAAAAAATCGCACACATTCAAAACTATTGACACCAGAGCGATCTTTCTGTAGCTGTCTTTTCGACCATCCTTGCTTCCTTTGCTAGCCAAGCTAATTTAGAGTAAAATACTGTATTTCCCCTCGCATTTTGGATCAACGTGATTTATTTTCTTTCAACAATGTCTATAGTGGGTGACAATTACATGGAGGCCCTGTTATTTTTGGACTTTTGCCTCAGGCACAGAGCAACTACATTTCACTATAAAAGATGAGCTCGAAATAAATTCCTTATTGCGTCCCCAAATTAATTCAGATACTACCAGTTTTGACTTAGCGTACTGTGGAACCTGTGTGAGTTATTTTATTATCCTGAAACACAAAGTGTAGACAATTCTTTAAGCTGATCCCAGCTGGTGCTAACTGAATCACCTGCATTTTGATGAATCAAACTCCAAAATCCGTTTATGCAAAGATGAAGGACTTTGGGGATGGGAAATTAACAAATCATAGGCTAGAACAAATAGGTGGGCTGTGAATGTGACCAGAAGGCTGAGTGACATTAGCAATTTTTAAATTCATGTGAAGCTAGAAGTTTAAGTTTGAATTCCTCAAATATGGAATAACTACATTATATTTTAGGGTGTTTTTTTCCCTTAAATTCTGTATCGATTCAATCCACACCTTTGTAGTATCAGTTGGATGTTGGCACGGAAGCCAAATCCTGTGAGCCCTTTCTCATTCGTTTGTACGGAGATGCTCTCCATACTGTGGGTTCTGTTTCGCCACACTGAGTAATAAACTCAACTTCTTCAGTGATGGGTGTCTTCCTTGGGGCCTTGGCTGGAGGGTATTGGCAACACTTAGCAGAAAACCCCAAGTAACAGTGCCTTAAACCATCAGGGTTTATTTTCTCCGGAGAAGTTGGCAGTGGCTTTCCAGGCCACTGTGACAGTATCTGCATGTCACTAGGGACCAGTCTCCTACTTGCTTACTGTCAGCATGTGGCTTCTATCACCATGTACATCTCACGGCCCCAGAGGCTGCTGGAGCTCCAGCCATCACGTCTGCATCCTATGCAGAAGGAATGGGAATAGGGAGGAGGGAGTTCTACTTGTATTACCTCTTTTAAGAAGACTTCCCAGAAATCTTCCACACATGTTCGCTTATATATTTTGGCCACGGGTTAGTCATGTGGCCACATGTTATTGCCAGGCAGATGGGACATGTCGTCTTTTAGCTAGACATACTGTCACCCCGCATAGAGTGAGGATTCTGTTCCTAAGGGAAAAGGGAGGAGACCCTGGAGAGACAACAGCCATCTCTACCACCGAGCGTTTCTGCTTCTTTATGGTCAAAGCACCTTCTTTGATTAAAATTGTATGTGCTTCTTTTTTTTAATTTTTTAAATTTATTTTTGAGAGACAGAGAGAGGCAGCTTGAGCAGGGGAGGGTCAGAGAGAGAGAGGGAGACACAGAATCCGAAGCAGGCTCCATGCTCTGAGCTGTCAGCACAGAGCCTGATGTGGGGCTCGAACCCATGAACTGTGAGATCATGCCCTGAGCCGAAGCCGGACGCTTAACTGACTGAGCCACCCAGGTGCCCCATAACTGTGTGTGGCTTCTAACTGCTCCTAGGGGTTAAGTGTCCACAGCTCTTAAATGGTTCTTCGCGGATCCTGTGTCATCAGGCTTAGGTCAGAACGCTCCTTCCAGGCCTGCCTTCTCGCCTCAGGACTTAGACACCTGCTGCCTGGTGGACACCCCCTCCCCCCGCACTTCTTCATCTCTGTATGTCCCACTTATTGTCCTGGGGCCCTCATCTGCCTGGTGTGGCAGGAAGTGCTCTGAGCACTGGGGTTGGAGTCCCGGGGAGGCCAAGTCCTTGCTCCTCTGCCATGTCTAGCCCTTAAACACATGAAGAAAACCTCCTTTTCATGTGTGTGGGATGGCGGGGGGTGAACCCAGAGGGAACGTGAGGTTGGAGTTACAAGGAATCTGTAGGGCCCGGTGGACCTTCAGCAAGAGTACACAGACCCTGGGATTGGTATGGAGTTGTAATACCGTCAGATCCCGGCCCCTCTGGGCCTCTGGACTCAGTGTCTCCTCTCCTCCAACCTTTTCTTGCTCGTTCTGAACAAGGAAGAAGGGATAGAGGGGAATGAGATGGAGGTCAGTTTTAGATAAAGTGTTTGTGGAAAACCTATGGAGAAAGTGACACTTGAGAGTGAGCCTGAAGAAAGGGAAGGGAAGAGCCTTGTGTGTAGTGAGAAGAGTATTCCAGGCTGAGTGAAGAGCAGTGCAAAGGCCCTGAGGTCTGCACTGGATTGACAGATCCAGGAAACAGGAAGGAGGCAGGTGTGGTAGGGAGTTCAAGAGATCGAGTAGTGGGAGATGAGTTCTGGAGGTGATGGGGTCAGGTCACGTAGGGCTTTGGGGCTCTATGTGTAAGGACTTTAGATGGGACGGAGAACTTGGGAGGGGTGCATGTGCGTGTGTGCGTGTGCACGTGTGTGCACGTGCGTGCGTGTGTGTGTGTGTGTGTGTGTGCGATCAGTTCGTATCTTTTTCTGTGTCTTTCTTTAGCAGAGCTCCTGCCAGATGGAAATGTTTGTTAAACCCCAATGAAATTTTGGGGTTGGTTTGTATTTTCTCAATTATTGATGGAATTTTGGTTATTCCAGAACAGAATACATTTTTTTTTTTGGTAGAAGATCTATTTCTCTTTACTCAAGCTTCCAGAGCCTGGGGTGATCCTTGCCACTGGAACACGCCCCTTGGAAGGCTGGTTCTAAGTGACAAGTGACATGTGGAGCCCCCAGGCCACCACGCGCGGACACGAAGGATGAACTGATCTCACGGTGAGGCTGAGGTCCGTGGGCCCATTCTGAATTCACACTTTTCCTGGTCCCTGTCCTTTGTGCTTGGGTCTTTTCCTCAGACCCCCTCCCCTCCCCCCTTCACCCCTCCCCCCTCCCCCCTGCCCCCTACAAAGACTCAGGAGAAAGCCCAGCAGGTAGAGGAGAGAGTGGAGGAGGGGAGACCACAGTTCTCCACAAAGCTCAGGATTGAATCGGTAGCCTGGCTCTGCGCCGGCAGCTCTGAGGCGGACTTAGCCCCGCTCCCCGGGGGGACAGGTGGTCTGGGGCCCCCGTGCTTCTGTAAGGTACCCCGGAATGCCCAGTCTGGCTGCAGGGAGGGGCGGCTCAGAGCGCAGACAGAAGCAGGACTCTGTCCGACAGCAGTTAAGTCACAGACAGCCACGCGGCGGTCCCCCAACGGGGTCTTGGGCCCACTGCGTTGAAGTAATGGTAATTAGTGCAGAGGACGCAAATTAGAAGCACAGCGACTGCACTGATTAGGAAGCAAATGGAAAGAAAGTCTCAGAAGGAAAGCATTTTCTCTGAGCGTCTCAAAGAATTCTGCCGTTTGATCACGAGTGCTCCCAGAGCTGGGATGGTGAGATTTCAGGGGCAAATACCGGGGGGCAGAGGGCTGCTGTGTGGACGGGGCCAGGGGCTGGGGTGTGGGCTCCCCAGCTAGGGCTGCAGGGTGGCCCAGACCCCAGCCTGGAGCCGGGTTTCTGGGACCTGCCTTCCCTGGGGGGCTGAGCCCTGCAGACAAGGAGGAGGTCTGAGGATGTGACTGGAGTGAAGGAGACGGGGCCACACCGAAGCTGCCTGACCCCGTGCATCCCAGTGCCGGCCCAGGACGATGGACGCAAGGGTGTGTGATACACAGTCAGTAATCTTAGAACTTGTTTTAAAAACTCATAGCCACGTACTACCTTCTGATTAAGATTGGAAACAGCCATTTGTCAAAACGGGTGAGGTTTTCAAGAAGGTGCCATTCTTTTTTTATTTTTTTTTAACATTTATTCATTTTTGAGAGAGAGAGAGAGAGAGTGAAGGTAGGGGAGGGTCAGACAGAGAGGGAGACACAGAATCTGAAGCAGGCTCCAGGCTCTGAGCTGTCAGCACAGAGCCCGACGCGGGGCTCAAACCCTCAATCAGTGAGATCACGACCTGAGCCGAAGCCAGACGCTTAACCGACTGAGCCACCCAGGTGCCCCGAGAGGGCTCCATTCTTGATGCTGTTGGACACGGGACTGTTTCACCGAAGGAGTCTGTGCCACGGGGCACACGCCACACAGTAAATGCCCCTGCAGACGTCTTCCGGGATCGAGGCTGACCAGTGACGATGGCCAGCATGGCCACAGCTCTTGGTGGGAGAGGCTCCATGGTGACATGTCACCGAGGGCCGGAACAGGGCTGGGACCCTTGCAGTTGGCACAGTCATCTTTGTGTGAAGAAGGTGAGCACTTCACATGTCTGCAAAGAACCTGGGTCACGCGTCCTGGCCTGGCGTCCCTGCGTCTTTGGTGCACCCTGTGGACAGGCCCCGGGGAATGGGCTGATCTCTGCTCAGACCTCTGGGGACTGTGTCCTATAGTTCTGATGTCTGTTAAAGCCAGAATTAGCATGCTGCTTGTGTCCTGAAAATGTAAGCAAGATGATAAGATTTATCTGGATTTGAGGAATTATACCAATTTTTTTTAATGTTTACTTTTGAGACGGAGAGAGAGACACAGGACTTGAACTCATAAACCATGAGATCAAGACCTGAGCAGAAGCAGCTGGAGCCTTAACTGATTGAGACACCCATGTGCCCTGGAAATATGGGAAATTTAAATTGTATACACATTTAAAGCAACCTACAAATAACATATGAATATGCATATGTAGAGTCTTAATCTTTATATATATTGCATTACCACAAACTTTGGACCTTACACCACCACCCCAGGGGCACTTAGCTAGCTCAGAAGAAGGAGCATGTGACACTTGATCTTGGGGTCATGGGTTTGAGCCCCATGTGGAGTGTAGAGATGACAATAAATTTAACTTAACTTAATTTAATGAACCCCCCCCCCCACACACATTATTACATCAGTTTCCTAGCTCAGAAATCGAGGCAGGCTGGGCTGTGTTCTCTGCCCCATGACCAGCAGGCTGAAATCAAGGAGCTGGCCCAACTAGACTCTGATCTGTGGCCTGGTGGGGAAGGAGACTTTTCCAGGCTCTGTTGGGTGTTGGCCAAGTTCAGCATCTTGTGGTGGTAGGACTAAGTCCTTGTTCCCTTGCTGGGTGCTGGCCAGGAGTTGCGGTCTGCTCCTGGGTCCCCTAAGCTGCATTCTGGTTCTTGTACTGAGTATTAAAACACAGTGTATTAATAAAAAATTTGAAGTTCATTTAGGCCCATCAGATCAGGACATAATTTCTATTGAAAGGACAGTTGGTATCTCATGGCCCCCTAGAGGCAGTGGCGCACCACTGCACCGGCAGGTTCCCCAGGAGGCAGAGCGACAGAGGGAAAATTCAGACAAGAGCCTTTATCCTGGCTTCCAAGGGTAGGAAAGAGAGAGGTGGGGCAAGCGTGCTCAGGACTGGCTAGTCTGAATCATTTCAGGCATGGAGGCATAGGAGCTGCCAGGAGTTGTCGGTACCTGGCCCTGGGGTGGTAGTGGCTCAGGGTATGAGAACCTGATGGAATAGGTTGGGGCGTGGGCTCTGGATGGGTTGGTTTGCATTTATTTTTAAAAAAATGTTTTTGCTGTTTTTATTTATTTTAGAGAGGGAGAGAGACAGTGTGAGCAGGGGAGGGTCAGAGAGAGAGGGAGACACAGAATCTGAAGACGGGCTCCAGGCTCTGAGCTAGCTGTCAGCACAGAGCCCGACGTGGGGCTTGAACCCACAAACTGTGAGATCATGACCTGAGCCGAAGCTGGATGCTTAACCGACTGAGCCACCCAGGTGCCCCTGATTTGCATTTAGAAGGCACTCTTCAGATGAGGTGTTCACCGTCTTTAGGAATGATCTAATTCTGGAAGGGTGGTCCCTCCAGGGCCCTCTACACACTGAGAAGAAGACATAGTTAATACAGCCCTTCCATCTCCCTGACCAGTAGCCAGCATGGTACTCTTTCACGTTCGATTTTTTCTGACCTTCCCTTGTGCCACCAGCCCAAGAAAACTCTCTGCTTTTCAGGGCTCACCTATTGGAGTACATCCCCAGATAACCTCCCTTCTGATTAACTCAAAGTCAACTGATTAGGAACCTTAATTACATCTGCAACATCCCTATGGCCACATAACCACCACAATCATGGGTACCATACCTCACAGACCTGGGGATGAGGGTGGGAAATTTGAGAGGGGCATCGTAGAATTCTCCCACATATATAAATAATGAAAGTCATGTCTCCTCTTGAAGAAAATTTGGAAAACCAGAGAACTACACAGAGGAAACTAAACATCACTCATGATTTCATTACTATTAATGTATTTCCTTTGAGTTTTTCTTTACTGCCCATATTTTCACAGTTAAAAATGTAATATACTTACAGCTGTGTGTCCTTTGGAATTTCACAAAAAGTCTTCATATATTGTAAATTCTTTACAATAATAATTGTCAGCAACTGCAAAGTCAACATGTACTAACTAACCTTTTAATGTTGGATATTTAGGTGATCTCAGAGCTTAATATTTATGACAATTTCCATAGGAGAAGTTCTTAGAAATTACTGGATCTGAATGTATAAACATTTTGAGTCTTTTGATACACTCCCAACAACAGTCTTTTCCCTATCTATCTATCTGTCTATCTACCTACCTACCTATGAATGAAACTCTTTTCTTCCTTCCTTCGTTCCTTCCTTCCTGTCTCCCTCTTTTTCTTCCCCTCTATCTTTCAGTATTTATGTTTTCAATAGTAATTATATAAAAATAGAAAATATATTCTAGTCTCACTTCTCTTACCTAAGAAGAGAGAAAAACTCATCCTTCATCATTTGCACAAAACCACATGGTTATGAAATTCTTTGGAAACTTGCTGGCATGCTTCTCATCAGCTGACTTACTATAGGATCATCAGAGATGGAACCCATTTAAATGACCGGGTTTATAGTGGTCCAAGGAAGGGTTAGGGCACCGGTTTTACTTCTAGTATCCTTTTCTCTGGTCCCCAGGATCCCTCTGCCAGGCCCTGTACATCCAGCAAGGTTCACGGTGGAATCTCACACAATCAACTCTGAGAGCAGTATCCCCACTTTTGTTTCATTAACCCCAGCTCAG
>PISW01014132.1:0-22595 GCA_004023785.1 Mungos mungo
AGAGAAGGACAGATACCATATGTTTGCATTCATAGGTCTAACAGGACAGGCCTGGCAGGGGACCATGGGGAGAGGAAGGGGGAAAGAGAGCGGGGATGAGTGAGGGACACGGATCAAGGGAGACTATTGAATACTGGAGATGAACCATGGACTGAGGGGGGAGGGGGAGGGAGGGAGGGGGGATGGTCATGGTGGGTGGCACTTGTGGGGAGAAGCACGTGGTGTTATATGGAAACTAATTTGACAATAAACTATTATAAAAAAATTTAAAAAAATTAAAAAGTAAAAAAGGTAAACATAATAAAAAATAAGTAGAAAAAATTCCAGTAGCTCCCCCTCATGGATAGTTGTGCTTTGGTGTTCGTAGGTCTCGGGGTTTGCTCTCAGAGTCCCTGCCCTGGTGGTTGCATAGGATGAATGGCGGCGCCTGAAACTCCACTAGAACTAAGCACTGCAGGCCACTCTAATGAGTCTGATCTCCTTGTGCCTCAGCTGAGCCAAGCTGTATTGTCCAGGCCCGCCTCATTTCAAAAGCCTAGTCCATGAACTTTTATGCTAACACAGATGAGTTGTAATTGCTTTGGCAGCTAGCTCTTAGCCGAAGTAGGGGGGAGGGGGCAGTTTCTCTTGGCGCCAGCAGGGATTTGCAATGCCATTGCCAGAGGCGAGGTGTGCTTCAGGAGTTCAAGTGCGTGCCCCCACAGAAGCTTACACCAACTCCCAGCTCCCAGCAGGGATTGCGATCCTATAGGGGTTGGGAGCAGTTTCTCTTGGTGCAGGCCAGGATTCACGCTGCTGCTGCGTGAGGTGCTGGATGCCGCCAGAAATGAGGTGCACACTCGCGAAGCCGCCACCAAATCACGCGCCCCCCACTGCCACCACAGCCAACTCCCTGAGGCGATTGCATAGGGGTGGGGGCTATTTGTTCCCTGTTGGTACCTGGGATTTGGGATTCATGGGGCCAATGCTGGAGGCGAGATGCACTGTGGAAATGAGTGTGTGCTCCCACTCCAGCAGCCGAGGCTGAAGTTCGCACGCCTTGGTGTCACCAACTCCCTGCCGGGATCTCACAGGGGTGGAGGCTGTTTTTTACCTTGTGCCACCCAGTTTCAGGATTTGGGCTGCCCTGTGGTTATATATGTAGTGAGAGTTTTACTCTCCGAACGGGGTTAAACCTTCTTTCTCTCTTCTGTAGAGACAGTACTATAAGCGTGTTGAGTTTTCGTTCTCTTCCATTTGTCTCTTAGGGGCTCATCGCACTTGCCCTGTGTTGGGTTTGGGTTCCTGCCTCCCCTGTCCGTCTCAGGCGACCCATTTTCCAATCTCCCCAGTTCGCACTCACCCACTCATTGAGGTTGTTTTCTTTCTGGAGTCTGTATTTCTCCTTCCACTCTGGCAGATGAGAGTAATGTCCTTCTCAGTTCAATAGATGGGGCAGATGAAGTTTACAGAGTGCCCTTCCTCTCTGCCATCTTGGCTCCTCCCTGTACCACATATTCTTGATCCATTCACCAGTTGATGGACATTTAGGCTCTTTCCTTGATTTGGGTATTGTTGAAAGTGCTGCTCTGAACATTGGGGTACATGTGCCCCTATGCAGCAGCACTTCTTTATCCCTTGCATTGATCCTGAGCAGTGCTATTGCTGGGTCATAGGGGAGTTCTTTTGTTAGTTCTTTGAGGAAACTCCACATTGTTTTCCAGAGTGGCTGCACCAGTTTACATTCCCACCAACAGTGTAGGAAGGTGCCCATTTCTCCACATCCTCATCAGAATCTATAGTTTCTTGATTTGTTCATTTTAGCCACTCTGACCAGGATGATATGGTATTCAGTGTAGTTTTGATTTGTACTTTCCTGATGCTGAGTGATACTGAGCATCATTTTATGTGCCTGTTGTCCATCTGGATGTCCTCTTTAGAGAAGTGTCTGTTCAGGTCTTCTGCCCATTTCTTCACTGGATTATTTGTTTATCGGGGATGGAGTTTAGTGAGTTCCTTGTAGATTTTTTATGCTACCTTTTATCTGATATGTCATTTGCCACTATATTTTTCCATTCTGTCAGTCACCTGTAAGTTTTGTTGGTTGTTTCCTTTGCATTGCAGAAATTTTAATCTTGATGAGGTCCCAACAGTTAATTTTTGTTCTTGATTCCCATGCCTTTGGGGTTGTGTTGAGGAGGAGATTGCTGTGATTGAGATCAAGGAGGCTATTTCCTGCTTTATTCTCTAGATTTTTGATGAATTTCTGTCTCACATTCAGGTCCTTTATCCATTTTGAGTTTATTTTTCTGAATGTTGTAAGAACATGGTCCAGTTTCATTCTTCTACATGTTGCTGTCCAGCTCTACCAACACCACCTGTTGAAAAGACTGGTTTTATTTTCCATTGTATACTCTTTTTTGTTTTGTCAAAGGTTCATTGGCCATACACTTGTGGGTCCAGTTCTGGGTTCTCTATTCTATTCCATTTGTCCATGTGTCTGTTTTTGTGCCAATACCATACTGTCTTGATGATGGAATTGATTTTTAATCAAGATATTGGAAATTCTCTGGTTGTCACATCGCTGAGACAATTTTCAATCTATCAGCTGATTGGTGGCACTAAGGTGTTTTCAGAAGCATATCGGTTAAATTTTCAATTAGAGAACCTGCATGCTATAGATGAATTGGGTACGACGTTAGTCATTATTTGTGAGGACTCCTCACAAAGAGAATGAATTTATTTCCTGTTCATTGTAACCACAACCAGCAAGGTCCTGAGGAAACTGTGAGGTGGGGCATAGCCAGAAGCCCATCCTCAGGGGCCCATTGACCACGGGTAGATGAATTTTATCCAACATATACCCTCCGTGGCATGTAGGTATGTTTTATTTGTTTTACATATATCTTCTGCATTCCGTGAAGTAATTTCTTGACGAGAGCCTCAGTCCTTCATCTTGAAAATCTTCTTGAGTTTGTTTTCATCTTGAATTGTACAATCTTTTCTTTTTTTTTAATAATAGTTTATTGTCAAATTGGTTTCCATATAACTCCCAGTGCTTTTCCCCACAAGTGACCCCACCATGACCATCACCCCCGCCCTCCCTTCCCCTCCCCCTTCAGTCCATGGTTCGTTTTCAGTATTCAGTGGTCTCCCTTGATAAGTGTCCCTCACTTTCCCCCGCTCTCTTTTCCCCTTCCTCTCCCCATGGTCACCTGCCAGGTCTCTCCTGTTAGACCTATGAATGCAAACATATGGTATCTATCCTTCTCTGCCTGACTTATTTCACTTAGCATGACACCCTCGAGGTCCATCTACTTTGCTACAAATACCCAGATTTCATTTTTCCTCATTGTCTTATAGTACTCCATTGTATATATATACTACATCTTCTTGATCCATTCATCAGTTGATGGACATTTAGGCTCTTTCCAAGATTTGGCTATTGTAGAAAGTGCCGCTATGAACATTGGGGGTACATGTGCTCCTATGCATCAGCATTTCTGTATCTCTATCCAGTGACTGAGGTGCACACCTCACAGGGGTCACTGTAACACAATTTTGTAGGGCAATGCTCGAACTGAAATACCACACAGTTATCACATCTACAGTCTTCTAGAAAGGCAGAGAAAGCAACACCATGTATGTAAAGTTACACACAAAGTCTCAGAACGCATGGACTCTGTTTGTTGTTCAAAGACACTTCAGTGACTCTTATAGCCTTCTGGTTCATAGGCTCATAGTCAGCACTTATCTCCCTATAATGTGGTACCTGCAAGGACCGTGCATGTAGAAATATTTTCCACAATACTAGTCTCTACCCTATGGCATTCAGACATGGAAACATTTTTAAAAGAATTCATGAATCATGTCCACTCCTTTCACCTACAGGTTAAGGCTGTTTTTCTACTTTAACTTTAACACAGTTTCCTTTGATATCCTACTAGCAATTTCAATGATTTGGGAGAATTGAAGCAGTAAAACGACTGCCAGTGAGCCTCACTGAAGGAGCTTATCAGGTACTTGTCACCACAAATGTGCCAGGGAAACATCAGAGACTCTATATTTGGTTTCATGTCTCACTAAAGTCTTAGTCATTTCTGTCTGCTGTAATTACATTCACAGACTGAGTGGATTTAAACCATAGGCACTCATTTATCAGAGTTCAGGAGCCTCGGAAGTTTGCGGTGAAGGGACAGGCAGAATAGGTGTCTGGAGAGAGCCCATGTCCTAGGTCATCCTTTCCCTGTCACCTCACATGGGGCCAAGTGGCAGGGAACTTTCATAGTCCTTGTGTATAAGGGCACTCATTTCGTCATGAGGTTGTCTCTTCCTGACCAAAGTGCTTCCAAAAGGTCCTGTCTCCAGAGACCATCCCATTCACCTGAGGTTTCCACGTCCACATGATTGAGGACACACATTGTACTGATACCAGCAACAGAGGGTCACTTAGTTATTCTGTGCACTTGGAAGGCTACTCTGATTGAAACCCTGGACCAGAGGATTCTCATGGATTGAATAGAAGCTTCTTGTCTTTGCATGTACACAGTAAACATGAACTTTAGAGCACTCTGGTGACCTTGGGGAGTAGAAAGCTTCCAGGTTAGACTCTGGATATGACCTCAGTGCACTTCTATTAAAATTTCATTATTGTGCATTTTTACATGGAGCCTTATTCTCATTTCCAAGGATTCAGACTGTTTTTTCTTAGAATGACCATTTCTCTTTTCTTCTCCCAGTTTTCATCCGTGTTTAGTGGGTTAGTCATCACAATCTGATCTTGGCTTTTTGCCTTATATCTCCTGAACCTCCTTCTTCCCTCTTCTACTCCCCCCTCACACAGAGGAAATCCAGCCAGAAACCATGGATTCTCCCTCCTTTGATGTAGGTGGGAGACTGATTCCACACAAGCCTCTTCCTAGAGCAAGACTCCCTCCCAAGTGACCCACAGTCACACCCTCAGCCAGTGTCACTCCCTGGCCCCGTCCAATCATTTATGACTTGGAAAGGAAAATACCCTGTTCTCAGCAGACGCAATGATGAAGGTGAGGAAGGTTTTATAATCTGTTCTGTGTGTGTGTCTGTGTGTGATCTCCAGACTCCACATCAAGACCACATCCTGGTGCTGGTAGCGGTGCTTTCCTGGGCTGTCAACTACACTTAATGCTGTGAGAACGGTTCAGACAATGACCCCCACCAGGTGTCTGTTTTGTTTTGCTTGGATTTTTGATGCCTCTGTAGCCTCATGTCCAGATTGCCAATCATGCTGCTTCTAGCAAGGCTGCCTATTGCTGGGTGGTCCTGGTGTGCAGTGAGTGCATCTGGAACTCCTGTAATGCTTCGTGTGACGTGCAATAGGATATGTCTAATTCATTTGTATTGAGGGGCAGGGAAAAGTAGTTTAAGCAATGGTTTCTTTGTGTGCCTGTTATTATAGTTTTCTTATTACTAGTTTCTAGGACAGAGACTGAATAGGTAACCCAGAATCATCTGTCCAGAGGAGGTCCCTGGGGGAAATGCTGTATGATGAGGAAGCCCCAGATCCTCACAAGAACCCTGCTTGTAACCTCCATACGCACCTGCTCCAGGGAATACAAGCCAGAATTGTGTGGAGTGTGCGCCCCCTGGTGATACTGATAGTCTTCTACAGGGAGGTTTGTGTCTGGGCTCACACTGAAGTCCCCTCACTGTGTCTCTTGCACAGAAATATGTGGCCGTGTCCTCGGGCCTGAGGCTGTTCATCTGCAGATCCACTGTGTTCTTGGCGTTGTCCCTGGAGATGGTGAATTGGCCCTTCACGGAATCTGCGTAGTATGTGCTTCCACTACTATATATAACTGAGATCCACTCTAGCCCCTTCTCTGGAGCCTGGCGGACCCAGTGCATGTAGTTGCTTCCAATGCTGAATCCGGAGGCTGCACAGGAGAGTCTCAGGGAGCCCCCAGGCTTCGCCAGGCCTCCCCCAGACTCCACCAGCTGCACTTCACACTGGACACCTGCAGACACAAGACATCCAGATCAGGAAACTGTCACACATCCATGCTTATCTCACTCATATCCACTCACATACTCATTGTCTCACGTTCACCATGAATTACCTTTTAGAACAGCAACAAGGAAAACCCAGCCAAGCACAAACTCCATAGTGAGATGTCTGTGTTCCGTCCTGATCACAGAATGGGGACTCCCGGGACTGGGGCTCCTCTCCCAGCTGCAGGGTCCTGGCTGGGCTTCTTTAATCAGCAAAGAAAGAGCTCTATTTGCATATCATTTGACTATATATCAAACTCAAGACTGAGATTTGATTCTTTAAAAATGAAAGACCTGGTTGGGGAGGCCCTTCTAGGTCAGTTTGTGTAGATGGCGGTGTGATAGTATGAAGAATTCTAATCTGTAAACACAGTTATATTTTCAGACACCTCTGTATTTTTACTTGTCTTTCATCAACATAGGTCATTTCAATATCCAAGTTTTTACATACTTTTTGAAGTCTAGTCCAAAATACTTAACTTTGTGCTCTTTTTACTGTTTTCCTTCACTTTTTTAAAATATTATAATAAAAATATATTTTTTCTTTTATACTTTATTGTTGGTTTCCATGTAACCGCCTGTGCTCATCCCCCCAAGTTCCCTACTCCATGCCCATCATCCCCTTCCCATGTCCCTTCTCCCATCGTCTCTCAGTTTGTTTTCAGTATTCAAGAGGCTCTCATGCTTTGCCTTCCTCCCTCTCCCCAACTATTTTTCTTCCTTCCTATCCCCGATAGTCCTTTGCTAAGTTTCTCCTGTTACACTTATGAGTGAAAACATATGGTATCTGTATTTCTCTGCCTGACTTATTTCACTTAGCATGACACCCTTGAGGTCCATCCACATTGCTACAAATGCCGTGATTTTATTCTTCCTCATTGTCATGTAGTATTCCATTGTATATTTAAATCACATCTTCTTGATCCATTCATCAGTTGCTGGGCATTTAGGCTTTTTCCGTAATTTGGATATTGTTGATCATGCTGCTATGAACAATCGGGTACATGAGCCCCTATGCATCAGCACTTCTGTATCCGTTGGTTAAACTCCTAGCAGTGCTATTGCTGGGTCATAGCGGAGTTCCACTGTTAATATTTTGAGGGACCTCAACACTGTTTTCCATTGAGGTTGGACCAGTTAACATTTCCACCAACAGTGTAGGAGGGTGCCCGCTTCTCCACATCCTTGCCAGAATCTATAGTCTTCTAATTTGTCCAATTTAGCTCCATTATGTCTTTCAAAGACATTGTTTCCTTATTGGTTTTAAGCTTAGATGATCTGTCCATTGCTGTCAGTGGAGTGTTAAAGTTCTCTATTATTACTATGTATTATTATCAATGAGTTTCTTTATGGTTCTTATACTTGATTCATATATATCAGTGCTTATAGTTTTGGGGTATAAAAATTCTTCTTGGATAGACCCCTTTATGATGATATACTGCCTTCATCATTTCTTGTAACAGATTTTTGTTTAAAATCTAGCAAGTGTGATATGAGGAAAGTACCTCCATTCTCTTGATGTCCATTAGCATGATAAGTTGTTCCCCATCCCCAAACTTTCAATCTAAAGGTGTTTTAGGTTGAACATCAGTCTAATGATATTAGGTGGAGAGCAAGATGGCGGAGAAGTAGGGAACACTGTTACCTCCACATGCCTGCAACCATCAAACTGAGAATTAAAAGCCACAATATTTTGATCTCAAGAACAGAGGTGCACACACAGATCCATTATTGATAACAGCCTCAGGGATGCCTGCGTGAGTGGGAACTGGGACCAGAGACTCTGAGGGAGTGAACATCAGTTCAAAGCAGAGCTGGGAAATAGAGTGCCCAGAAACTTGGTGCAAGGCCCACATTGAGCTGTGTGTCCAGAGGCAGCACAGCAGCATTCAGGGCCACTGAAGGCAGCCATGCAGGGTGGCACAGAACCGCAGAGGGCCACAGGCAAATCAGCTGTGCAGGTCCCTGAGTGGGACGGCATTGCAGGGCAGTGCAGAGCCGAGGACAAGAGAAGGAGAGGCTGAAACACATATAGCATGACCTCTGGAGGGGGCGACCTCAGCGTGCATGGAGGGACAAACATTCCATGTGCAGCCTCTGGGTGCAGTGAGAGAAATCTGTCCCCCTCAGAGGGCTTGTTCTCCTGTGGGCTTGGCAGCCTGCCGACTTCACGTGGAGCAAGGGAAAAGCTGGCTCCCCAGTTCCCCTACACAATACTGGCCAGAAGGTCATCCATCTGCCAGAGATCATTTTAACAGAGATCATTAAGTGGAAGCATTAAAGTGTGTGGACTAGGATTTAGAGACCTGGCGGAACCCAGAAAACCAAAACAATTTAACCTGCCCGTGGCACTCAAGAGAGTAGCAGGCAACCCATGTTCTGAGAGGGGCTGTTGGTGCCACTATTCTCCTTGCAACCACTAAGGCTGGGCCTCAGAGATCAGCCCCTGAGACCTGACCTACCTACATTGAACCACTCCCATCCACGCTGGAGAGCTGAATTCTTCTTTTCTTACAATTCTGACAATTTTTAAATTTTTTTCTTTTCTTTATTATTTTTATTTTTTAATTTTTACAATTTTTCTTTGTTTTCTCTTTTCTCTTTTCCTATTTCCTCCTTTTCTCCCTTTCGCTCCAGGAGAATGGGAAAGACCAACATTTATGCACTGCTGTGATTAAATCAACTCTTACCATCCAGATATTTTTTCCCTTATCTCATTCTTATCGCTCCCCTCTACAGGATTTATGCTCGCAGACTGTCCTAATCTTTGGCTGTCTCTGTCCCTCCACCTTTTCTTTTCTTCATTTCTGTCCTCTCTTTTCTTTCCTGCTCCTTTTTTTTTTCCCCATTCCCATTTGGTTTGCTTGTTTATTTGATCTGTCATTGCGTTTGTGTGCTTGTGTTCCTTGTGTGTTTGTCTGTCTGTTTTCCTTTTCAGGGCTACCTCAAGGAACAAGCCAATGAACACATAGTGTTAAGCCCCAAATATCACTGAGTAGGGAAAGATATTAATTAGAGGCATAACAAGAGAAACCAAGAGACACCATAAAAAGAAAAACTCCTGAAATGCCAGGGCCTGGACAGTCAAAGAGCCTCCTTTAATAAAGCCATACTAACAATTACACAGTACAGAACAAGCCTTTAAAACAGACAAAAGACAGAAAGCTAGTCAAAATGATGAAATGAAAGAACTCTCCTCTAAAGAAATTCCAGGAAGAAATCTCAGCCACAGAACTGCTCATAACAGACATAAACAATATAACTGAACAAGTTTTAGACAATTGTCGTAAAATTAATCACTGGGCATGAAAAAACAATAGGTGAAGCTATTGATACACAGACTGGGGACCTTCAAAAGGATAAAAATGAGGTGAATAATTAAATGGAGGCTGCCAATCCATGGATTGAAGAAGCAGAATAAATTGGTGAATTATATGACACAGTTATAGCAAAAGAGGAAGCCGAGAAAAAGAGAGAGAAATTGACACAGGAGCATGAAAGGAGAATTCGAGACCTGAGTGATACATTCATACTGAACTATATCCATATCATAGGAGTTCCTGAAGAGCAAGAAAAAGGAAAAGGTCCTGAAGGGGTGTTTGATCAAATGATAGACGAACATTTCCCCAATCTGGGGAAAGAGAAAGACATTGAAATTCAAGAGGCATATCAAACTCCCCTAAGAAGTAACCTGAACCAACATTCAGCACTACATCTCATAGTGAAACTGGCAAAATATAAAGATAAAGTGAGACTTCTGAAAGCATCTAGGGATAAAAGGGCCCTAACATACAAAAGGAAACCTATCAGAGTGGTTGGAGACCTACCTACTGAAACTTCAGACCAGAAAGGAATGGCAGGAAATCTTCAATGTGATGAACAGGAAAAATATGCAACCAAGGAATCTTTGTCCAGTGAGCCTGTCATTCAAAATAGAAGGAGAGATCAAGGTGTTCCAAATAAACGAAAATTAAGAGAATTCATCACCACCAGCCCTACAAGAAGTCCTAAGGGGGACTCGATGAGGGAAATGTAGCAAGGAATATAAGACACCAGAGACATCAATACAAATATGAACTCTACAGGGAACACAATGAATCCAAACCCACAGTTTTCAATTATAACACTGAATGTAAATAGACTGAATGTTCCAATCAAATACACAAGGTAGCAGAATGGATAAAAAACAAAAGCCATCTATTTGCTGTCTACAAGAGACTCACCTTAGACCTGAAGACACCTTCAGATTGAAAGTAAGGCAATAGAGAAATATCTACCATGTGACTGGATGCCAAAAGAAAGCTGGAGTAGCCATACTTATATCAGATAAACTAGTCTTTAAAGTAAAGGCAGTAAGAAAAGATGAATAAGGACATTATATAATAGTTATAGGATCTCTCCTTCAGGAAGAGCTAACAATTATAGACATTTATACGCTGAATTCAGGAGCACCCATATACATAAAGCAACTAATCACAAACAGAAACAATCTTATCAATAAGAATGTGCTAATTGTGGGGACTTCAATACTCCACTTACAACAATGGATAGGTCAACCAGACACATAATCACTAAAGAAACAATGGACCTGAATGGCACAGTGGACCAGATGGAATTGGTAGATATATATACATCTCTGCACCCTGAAGCTAGGGAATTCACTTTCTTCTTGAGGGCGCATAGCACATTCTTCAAGATTGACCACATACTGGGTCATAAAACAGCCCTCCATAAATACAAAAGAATTGAGATCAAACCATGCACACTTTCAGATCACAATGCCATGAAACTTGAAATCAACCGCAAGAAAAAGTCTGGAAAACCTCCAAAAATGTAGAGGTTAAAAACCACCCTACTGAAGAATGATTGCCAATCAGGCAATTAGAGAGAAAATTTTAAAATATATGGAAACATATTAAAATAAAAATACAACAATCCAAACTCTCTGGGATGCAGCAAAGGCAGTCCTAAGAGGAAAGTTTATTGCAATTCAGCCCTATTTCAACAAACTAGAAAAAGCACAACCTCCAAATCTAACAGAGCACATAAGGAAACTAGAAAGGAAGCAGCAAGAGAAGCTCAACTCCAGCAGCAAAGAAACGTAATAACAATCAGGGAAGAAATAAACAAGATAGAATCCAAAAAAGCAGTTGAAAAAATCAATGAAACCAACAGTTGGTTTTTTGAAACAATAAACAAAATTGATACACCTCTAGCAAGGCTCCTCAGAAAGAAAAAAGAGAACACCCAAATAGACAAAATCATGAATGAAAATGGATCTATTAAAATGTTCCCTCAGAAAGATGAGCAATCATCAGAGATTACTGTGAAAAATTATCTGGCGACAAACTGGACAATTCAGAAAAATTGGACAAATTCCTAAACACACATGCACTACCAAAATTCACACGGGAAGAGAAAGAAAATCTGAACAGACCTATAACCAGTGAAGAAATCGAATCAGTTATAAGAAATATACCAACGAATAAAAGCCCAAGGCCAGAAGGATTCCCAGGGGAGTCCTACCAGGCATTTAAAGGAGAGTTAACACCCATACTTCTCAAGTTGTTCCAAAAAATATAAATGGAAGGAAGACTTCCAGACTCGTTCTACAATGCAAATAGGACTTTGATTCCAAACACAGATGGAGACTCAAAAAAAAAAAAAAAAGAAAAAAGAAAAAAAGAGGACTACACGTCAATATCCATAATGAATACAGATGCAGTAACACTCAATAAGATACTAGCAAATCGAATTCAGCAGCACATAAAAAGAATTATCCATCATGATCACGTGGGATTCATTCCTGGGTTACATGCTGCTGGTTTAACATTTGCAGATCCATCAATGTGATACATCACGTTAACAAAAGAAAAGATAAAAACCATATGATCCTATCAATAGATGCAGAAAAAGCATCGGCCAAAATACAACATCACTTCTTAATAAAAACTCTCAAGAAAGCCAGGATATAAGGAACTTACATAAATATTATTAAGACAATTTATGAAAAGCCCACAGCTAATATCTTCCTCAATGGGTTAAAACTGAGAGCTTTCCCCCTGATCAGGAATGCGACAAGAATGTCCATTCTCACCATTGTTGTTTATCATAGTGCTGGATGTCCTAGTATCAGCGATCAGAAAACAAAGGGAAATACAAGGCATCAGAATTGGCAAAGAAGTCAAACTTTCACTTTTCACAGATGACATGCTACTCTATATAGAAAACACAATAGACACCACTGGAACCCTTTTACAACTGATACATGAATTCAGTAAAGCCACAATTTCAATGTACAGAAATTGGTTGCGTTTTTATACAACAAAAATGAAGCAACCGAAAAAGAAAAAAAAATCCCACTCACAATTGCATGAAAAATCATAAAATACCTAGAGATAAACCTAACCAAGGATGTAAAAGACCTGTATGATGAAAACTACAGAAGACTTACGAAAGAAATTGAAGAAGACACAAAGAAATGGAAAACCATTCCATGCTCATGGATTGGAAAAATAAACATTGTTAAAATGTCATTATTACCCAAGCAACTTACACATTTAATACAATCCCCATCAAAGTTGCACCAGCATTCTTCTCAAAGCTAGAGCAAATCATCTTTTTTTCCATAATATTTTATTCTCAAATTGTTTTCCATACAACACCCAGTGCTCTTCCCCACAGTGCCCTCTACCATCACCACCACCTCCCCTCCCCCCTCCCCTTCCTCTTCAATTCTCAGTTCATTCTGAGCATTCAATAGTCTCTCAAGTTCTGCATCTCTCTCTCCCCAACTCTCTCTCCCTCCTCCGCTCCCACTGGTTCTCCTCTAGGTCTCTCCTGTCCTCCTGCTAGACCTATGAGTGCAAACATATGGTTTCTGTCCTTCTCTGTCTGGCTTATTTCGCTTAACATGACACCTTCATGGTCCATCCACTTTCCTACAAATGGCCATATGTCATTCTTTCTCATTGCCATGTAGTACTCCATCGTGTTTATATACCACATCTTCTTGATCTACTCATCAGGTGATGGACATTTAGGCTCTTTCCATGTTTTGCTATTGTTGACATTGCTGCTATGAACATTGGGGTACATGTGCTCCTATGCATCAGCATTTCTCTATCTCTTGGGTAAATCGCCAGCAATGCTATTGCCGGATCATAAGGGAGTTCTATGGATAGTTTTTGAAGGAGCCTCCACACCGCTCTCCAGAGTGGCTGCATCAGTTTACATTCCCACCAGCAGTGTAGGAGAGTGCCCATCTCTCCACACCCTCGCCAGCATCTATAGTCTCACGATTTGTTCATTTTAGCCACTCTGACTGGCGTGAAGTGGTATCTCAGTGTGGTTTTGATCTGTGTTTCGCTGATGATGAGTGATGTTGAGCATCGTTTTATGTGCCTGTAGGCCATCCGGATGTCCTCTTTGGAGAAGTGTCTGTTCATGTTTTCTGCCCATTTCTTCACTGGGTTATTTGTTTTGTGGGTGTGAAGATTGGTGAGTTCCTTGTATATTTTCGATATTAGCCCTTTACCTGATATGTCATTTGCAACTATCTTTTCCCATTCTGTCGTTTGCCTATTAGTTTTCTTGATTGTTTCCTTTGCCTTGCAGAAGCTTTTTATCTTGATGAAGTCCCAAGAGTTCAGTTTTGCTTTCATTTCCCTTGCCTTTGAGGATGTGTCGAGTAGGAAATTGCTGCGGTGGAGGTCTAGGAGATTTTTCCCTTCATTTTTCTCGAGGGTTTTGATAATTTCCTGTCTCACATTCAGGTCCTTGAGCCATTTTGAGTTGAGTTTTGTGTATGGTGTAAGAAAGTGGTCTAGTTTCATTCTTCTGCATTTTGCTGTCCAGTTCTCCCAGCACCACCTGCTAAAGAGGCAGTCTTTTTTCCATCAGATACTTTTTCCTGCTTTGTCAGAAATTAATTGACCGTACATTTGTGGGTATAGTTCTGGGTTCTCTATTCTATTCCATTGGTCTATGTGTCTGTTTTTGTGCCAATACCGTACTGTCTTGATGATGACAGCTTTGTAGTAGAGGCTAAAGTCTGGGATTGTGATGCCTCCCGTTTTGGTTTTCTTCTTCAATATAACCTTGGCTATTTGGGGTCTTTTGTGGTTCCATACAAATTTGAGAATAGTTTGTTCTATTTCTGAGAAGAATATTGGTGCAATTTTGATGGGGATTGCATTGAATATATAGACTGCTTTGGGTAGTAATGACATTTTCACAATGTTTATTCTTCTGATCCATGAACAGGGTATATTTTTCCAATTCTTGGTGTCTTCTTCAATCTCTTTCATCAGTTTTCTATAGTTTTTATCATGTAGGTCTTTTACATCCTTGGTTAGGTTTATTCCTAGGTTTTTGATGGTTTGTCGTGCGATCGTGAATGGGCTCAGTTTCTTGATTTCTCTTTCGGCTGCTTCATTATTGGTGTATAGGAATGCAACTGATTTCTGTACATTGATTTTGTACCCTGCAACTTTACTGAATTCATTGATCAGTTCTAGAAGGCTTCTGGTGGAATAGAGCAAATCATCTTAAAATTCATATGGAACCACAAAAAAGAAAAAAAAATATTGAAGAAGGAAACCAAAATGGGAGGCATCACAATCCCAGATTTTAGCCTCTACTACAAAGCTGTCATCACCAAGACAATATGGTATTGGCACAAAAACAGACACATAGACCAATGGAATAGAATAGAGAGCCCAGAACTAGGCCCACAAATGTATAGCCAATTAATTTTTGACAAAGCAGGAAAGTGTATCCGATGGAAAAAAGACTGCCTCTTTAGCAGATAGTGCTGGGAGAACTGGACAGGAACATGCAGAAGAATGAATGAAATTAGACCACTTTCTTACATCATTCACCAAAATAAACTCAAAATAGATGAAGGACCTGAATGTGAGATAAGAAGCCATCAAAACCCAAGAGTAGAAAGCAGGAAATAGTCTCCTTAACCTCAATCACAGCAATTTCCTACCCGACACATCCCCAAAGGCAAGGAAATCAAGAACAAAAATGAACTATAGGGACCTCATCAAGATTAACATTTTCTGTGCTGCAAAGGAAACAACCAAGAAAACGAATAGGCAACTGACAGAATGGAAAAAGATAGTTACAAATGGCATATTGGATAAAGGGCTAGTATCTAAAATCTACAAGGAACACACAAAACTCCATGCCCGAAAAACAACTAATCCAGTGAAGAAATGGGCAGAAAACTTGAACAGACACTTCACCAAAGAGAAAATCTAGAGGACCAACTGGCAACTGATAGAATGGAAAAGATAGGTGCAAAAGACATATCAGAAAAAGGGCTAGTATCCAAAATCTACAAGTAACTCACCAAATTCACATCCAAAAGCGAATAATCCAGTGAAGAAATGGGCAGAAGACATGAATAGACACTTCTCCAGGGAGGACATCCAGTTGGCCAATAGGCACAGGAAATGATGCTCAGAGTCACTCTACATCAGGGAAATACAAATCAAAACCACAATGTTTCCTACCCAGTTTGTGGAAATTCCAACTACAGTTCATTCAGATAAAACTTCTGTTTTCTACCTCTCTTCTTCTGGGTATCCTGTGAAAAGAATCTTATTACACCCTATGTAGTTGCTGAGTTCCCTCAGTATACATTTGTGATGAAATGTTTTCATTTTCCTCTTATGTCCTGCTTCATTTCCGCTATAATTTTTCTTCTATGTCACTTACCCATTCATCTGCTTCTTTCAGCCCTGAGGTCATGATATCCTAACATTTTTTCATCTCGATTACAGTATTTTTAAAATTTCAGCCAGACTTGTTTTCAGGTCTTTGTTATCTGCAATAAGGGTATCCCTCATGTCTTCTATGCTTTCCTCAGGCAATGCCAGTATCCTTATGAGAGTTTTTAAAAATTCTGTTTGAGGCATATTACTTATATGTGTTTTAATAATATCCCTGGTAATGACTTTTCATCCTTTTTCTTTTGGGATGAATTCCTCCATCATGGAGGATGTCTATGTCTCTGCCTTCTTCTGTGTTTTAGGAAATCCTGTCATGTTTTCTGCTTCTAGAGTAGTGGCTTCATTAAAAAGAGTTCACATACTGTCCAGGACCTGACACTTCAGGAAGCATTTCTTGTGTGTGCTGTGTGCACTGTGCAGTCGTGTATTGGCTGCTCTGTCCCTCTGGTCAGTCTTCTGCAGAGTTTCTCCTTGCCTCCAGTGAGGAGTGTGTGAACCTTGCCCACAGTGTTGTGAGTTTTAGCTAGGTGAGTTCGGTCTGCTTGTTAAAAGAGGCTAATTCCTATTTCGCTAGAGCTGAAGCTATGTTCACTATATGATCAGTAGACTTGTTGAGTGTAGGAGTTAATGTTGGTCTTTGCGGGGAGGGGCACACTGTTGCTGTGGTTTCCAGACATTCTTTCCCTAGTAAGGAAGCACCTGAGGAAAGCAGGTGGGGTGGGGAAGGCTAGATGTTAGCGGCTCAGCTCCCACTGGTGGGCGATGTGCTGCTAGCTGCAGTCTATCTATGCTGTTTGGTGGGAGAAAATACTGGCATCAGCCCACTCTCCAGTCCCTGGAGGTGGACTTCCAACAGGCCCCGTTTCATAAAGCCCTCACAAAGAGAAAGCCATCTTCACTTGTGGGTCCCAGACTTCCATCAGAACCCTGCATTCACCCTGTCTGGGTCCAAGCCATATGCCACATGGCGGCACAGTACACTTAATGTTTTATCTCAGGAGCTCTAGCTCCCAATATGACAAGGAACCCAACTTATCCTCTGGAAGAAGGTCTTGCTGTGCTATGGCTAAAGCTTGTTTGTCCAGAAGAGCAGTTGCATGAACACCTGGGGGCTTGGAGGTCATAGTGACAGACAACAAAAAGACAGCATCCAGTTATCTGTTCTCAGCAGGGGCTCCTATGCTAATGAGCAGGGAAGTGCAGTGGTGCCTGTCAGCTCTCCTGTCTTTGAGAGGTTTCTGTCCACCTCTCCGAGATGCACTCCAAGAAGAGAACTGTTCTTCCCATATGACCCAGGTGATTCTCAGACCATGGTGTCTCCTATGGGCCTTTGTTCTCCTTCTCCAGGAGGACTGATATGCCCACCAGACTCCACCCAGCGATGGCATGGACTTCTAAATCTTCAGGCTTTGAGCTCCACATTTACACGAGGTTGACTTGTCATGGTTATCGTCATGTGTTAGCTTGACTGTGTCATGGGTACCCAGATTAATCATTGTTTTTGTGGATGTCTGAGATGTGTTTATAGAATAGATTTGCATTTCCATCCATGGCTTCTGTCTGCATGCACATCACCCACTGTTTTAAAGTTCTGAATAGAATCCAATGCAGAGGGAGGAAAAATTCTCTCATTTTTACTCCCCATGTGCATGTTTGAGCTGCTGACTTGGAACATTGGTCTCCTCCCGCCATTGTTCTGAAAGTTATGTCATCAAGTCCCCATGTTCTCAGACTAGACACTAGTTCAGAATGAGATGAAAATTACACCACTGGTTTTCCTGAGTCTTCAGCTTGTGAGAGTAGATCATGGGTCTTCTCAACCTATTTAATCATGTCAACCAAAGTGTTTTGGGTCAGGTCCCAGGAACAGATGATTTATTTCTTGTTTAGAGTAACTGAATAAAGCTGCAATTGATTTAAAGTCCTGCATAGCAACGTACCATGAAGAAATTGTCAAGTTGTTTGTTTGGGACAAGAGCTGGGTGAGGATAATGAGGACCTGTGGGATCCTGTGGCCCTAGCTGCACAGTCAGTGCATCTGGGACTTTTGTAAATGTTCATCTGTTTTGCCTCTGGATATCTGTAATTCAATCAAGTTTAGGGAGGGGAGTAAGTGAGCGCAGACAACTGTGACTTTTGTGCATGTTACTGTAGTTTTACTATGACAACAAAGTTTCTAATACAGAGAGTGAATAGGTAAGCACAGAATCATGTGTCCAGAGAGGCTGTGTGTAACGGAACCCCAGACCCTGACAGGAAACCTGCCTGTAACCCCCATCTACACCTGCTCCAGGGAATACAAACCAGAATTGTGCAGAGTGTGCACACCCTGGTGGTGCTGATCCCCTTCTGTAAGGAGGTTTTTGTCTGGGCTCACACTGACTTCTCCTCACTGTGCCTCTCGCACAGAAATACATGGCCGTGTCCTCTACTCTCAGGTTGTTCATCTGCAGATACAGCGTGTTCTTGGCGTGTCTCTGGAGATGGTGAATCGGCCCTTCATGGAGTCAGCATAGCCTGTGCTACTTCCATCAGTACTAATATATGGGACCCACTCCAGCCCCTTCTCTGGAGCCTGGCGGACCCAGCTCATGTAGTAGCTTCCATATTTGAATCCTGAGGCTGCACGGGTGAGTCTCAGGGAGCCCCCAGGCTTCGCCAGCCCTCCCCCAGACTCCACCAGCTGCACTTCACACTGGACACCTGCAGACACAAGACATTCCGATCAGGAAACTGTCACACATCCACTGCTTCTCTCACTCATATCCACTCACATACTCACTGTCTCTCGTCTACCATGAATTACCTTTTAAAACAGCAACAAAGAATTCCCAGCCAAGCAGAAACTCCACAGTGAGAGGTTTGTGTTCTGTCCTGATCACAGAATGGGAACACTGGGACTCCGGGGCTGGGGTTCCTCTCCCAGTTGTAGGGTCCTGGATGGGCTGGTTTAATCAGCACAGGAACGGCCCTATTTGCATATCCTTTGACTATATTTCAAAGTCCAGACTTAGATTTGATTCTTTAAAAATGAATGATAGGGCTAGGGAGGCATTTTTCGTTCAGTTTGTGTAGATGGCGCTGTGACAATATGAAGAATTCTAATCTCTGAACATAGTATATTTGCAGGCATGTGTGCATTTTTACACGTCTTTCAACAACACAGATCATTTGCATTATACAAATATTTTACACACTTTTTGATGTGTAGTTCAAAATACTTTACTCTGTGCCACTTTAAATTGTATACTTTTGTTATTTCTTTTTCACATATTTTCATACTGGTGTGTGGAATTAACTCCGTTTCTATTCTCATTTTGTGTTCTGCATTTTTCTTCATTCTTAAAAATTGGTTTTAATTTTTTTTGTGGTATCTCTATTGTTGTTTTGTTATGTTTAAAATCATGCCATCTGCAAGCCGGTGATGTTTCTTCCCTCTTACTGATTTAAAAGAATTTTTATTTTTTCTTATTGCCTAATTTTTCTGGGTACATCTTCCAGTTGTAAAAGCAGAAAGCTTCTCCCTTCTTTGCATCTGGGTTTTCACCCAGTCTACATATTCAATTGACATAAGACAGATCTTTTAAAACACAATAAATTTCATTTATAGGACAGAATAAATTTCATTTCGCAAGTGCATGAGCTTCCTTATAATATGACACCCAGAGAATAAACAAAGCAGGTGGCACTTGTGACTTTCAGGCAACAAAACATTGAATTTGTAAAGAGTTGAAGCACGATGTGGCTTGGAGGTATTATATTAGTCACCAAGTAACTAGGTTTGCGCAGCTTCTAGTCCCTAAGTTCCTTATTCTGGTGGATAGGGTGTTTCCCCTCTCCTGGTACAGGGAAGGGAACTTTCTCAAAGGAGATTTATTTCCTGCTGTTACAGGACAAAGGAGGGTCCAAGTGTCCTTTGACTGACTATTTCTCAAGTGACTTTCATCCAAATAAGCAATGTGAGAAGATGACATAATTTGGGGTGGCATATTTATTACTCACATTATCATGTTGAATACTTACGTTGGGGTGATCATCATTGCCTGGCTCCTGATGTGACAGGAAAGGCTTCTGTATTTAACTGTTCAATACACTGTCAGCTGTGCGCTTTTCACAATGGCCATGATCATGTGGAGATTTCCTTCTGTTCCTTTTTAACTGAGTTATTTTTGAATGATGAACATGTGTTGAATTTTGTCTGTTTTTATGAATCAATTAATGATGGTGTAGTATAATTATTCTCTCTGTGAATGTAGGGCATCACACTTACACATTTGTGTATGTTGAAGGATTTTTGCATCGCAGGGATGAATCACACTGGAATATCATGTATGACCATTTCAATGTGCTGTTGGATTCAATATGCTCACATTATCAAGGAATTTTGTATGTGTGTTAATCTGAGATATTGGCCTGTAGTTTCCCTTCCTGTGGTGTCTCTCTTTGGCTTTGATGGGTGAGTAATGGTGCCTCATAAAATGCATTTGGGAGTGTTCTTTTTCATCAGTGTTAAAGCCGTGTAATTCTAGGCTGTCTTTTGGAGGGTGTAGGTTTTAGATTAAGAAAATCTCATTAATCATTGTTTTGTTCATTTTGTATGTTTTTCATGAAACAGTCTTGGTAAATTACATAATCCTACAAAATGTGTAATTTGTTTTTGGTGATCTAATTGTTGCCCTATAAATATCTAAGTTTTCTTTTATGATTCTTTTCATGTCATTAGTTCAGTTATGTCTCCTCTTTCAGTTCTAATAGCATTTTTCAAGTCTTACCTATTTCCCTAGGCTACCTATGTTTTCAAAATTCCACTTATATTTTCTAAATACAAATTTTGTTTTTATTTTTATTTTTATAGTGTATTTTCAAATGGGTTTCCATATATCACCCAGTGCTTCTCCCCACAAGTGCCCCCCACCATGACCATCACCCCGTTCCATTTCTCCCCCTCCCCCATCAGTCCATGGTTTATCTTCAGTATTCAATAGTCTCTCATGATTTGTGTCCCTCACTTTCCCCAGCTCTCTTTCCCCGTCCTCTCCCTATGGTCCTCTGTTAGATTTCTCCTGGTAGGCCTATGAGTGCAAACATATGTATCTATCCTTCTCTTTCTGACTTATTTCGCTTAGCGTGACACCCTCGAGGTCCATCCATTTTGCTACAAATGGCCATATTTCATTCTTCCTCATTGTCATATAGTACAAATTTTAATGTAGTTGATTTGTTTTCTGTATTTGTGATAGTCTATATTTTTTCTCTGCTTTATTTTTTCATTAATTTTATGTTTATTTTCTTATGCCAATGAAAATACCAATATTTTTTTAAGAGGAATCTGAAAAATATACTAATTCATATGGAGCCACACAACACATGGAAGTAACAAAACAATCATGAAGTGGAGAGAACCTGAAGACATTACACTTACTTCGTTCTAAATTTATTGCAGAGGTTCATTAGATACAACAGTGTGCTGCTGGCCTACAGTGAGACATATAGACTAGTGGAGCAGATACGAGCCCAGAAGTAAAAGTGTGCAGTAGCAGTCAGCAAATTCTCCACGAGATTTTGAACAACAGTGGGGAAAATATACTGTCTCTTAAAAATGGTATTGACTAGGGGTCCCTATGTATCTCAGTTAGTTAAGTATCCAACTTCCACTCACGTCATGATCTCACGGCTTGTGGGTTCGTGCCCCACATCAGGCTCTATGCTGACAGCTCAGAGCCTGGATTCTGTATCTGTCTCTCTCTCTGTGTCTCCCCTGTTCATGATCTGTTTCTCTCTCTGAAAAATAAAATAAACATTAAGAAATGTTGTTGATTTATAAATACAAAATAATGACATTTGGCCATAATCTTACATCATAAATATATGTTGACACAAAAAATCTGAAAATTGATTAAAATTAAGCAGAACACCTGACTCTAAATGTCTTCGGAGAAAACACAAAGGATAAATGTCATGACAGTCACTTTACAATGATTTATTTTATATAAAGCAAAATCACAGAGAACAAAGGCAGACAAGGGGATTTCATCAAACTAGAAAAGGTACAAAGCAAATGTTAGCAGTGCGATAAGGCAGTCTATGAAATGGGAGACATCACATTACAAAATATTGAAAAGGAGTTAATATCCAACATACAGGAAGAACTCCTTAATGTCAATAGCATTTGTTCAAGTCTTACCTATTTCCCTAGGCTACCTATGTTTTCAAAATTCCACTTATATTTTCTAAATCAAATTTTAATGTAGTTGATTTGTTTTCTGTAGTTGTGATAGTCTCTATTTTTTCTCTGCTTTATTTTTTATTAATTTTGTTAATTCTTTTAAAGAAGCAGCTCCTGGTTTCATCTGTTTTAATTGTTGTTGTTGTTGTTGTTGTTCTTGTTGTTGTTACTGTTGTTGTTTGTTTCAATAACATTGATTTTTGCTCTAAGCCTTTAATTTTCTGTCTTTTGCTGGTTTTGGGTTTTATTTGCTGTTCTGACTCCAGCTCTTTAAGGTTTAAGGTTAGGGTGTGTATCTGAAACCTTTTTGCCTTTTTTTTTTCTCCCCACAGGTACCCCCCACCATGACCATCACCCCCTCCCTCCCCTCCCCCTCCCCTTTCAATCCATGGTTCCTCTCCAGTATTCAGTTGTCTCCCTTTTTTGCCTTTTTAAGGAAGGCCTGGATTGCTATATTCGTCCCTTTTAAAACAGTGTTTCCTGCATTCCAGAGGTTTTTGTGGTGTGCTGTTATAATTTTTATTGGCTTCTGTGTACTATTTTAAAAATTTATTCATTAAGAGATTTTATTTATTTTTATTTAAATAGTTTATTGCCAAGTTGGTTTTCATATAACA
>PISW01014133.1:0-22580 GCA_004023785.1 Mungos mungo
GATGCGGTTTGCAGGGACGCGCGGTTGGGGCGGTGGGACCATCTCGTGGCCACCCAGCTCTGCGGCCTAGAGCCCTGGGCTCCTAGTGCAGCCCCTCAGCCCACCGGCCTCCCCCACAAAGGCTGAGCCCAGGCTGCTTGCTGGGGGCAGGGGCAGCAGAGCGCCTGAGCTTCTGACATGGTATTATTTTCAGAAGTCCTTGGGATAAACCCAATTCCCAGAGATCTGGGCTCAGTTTATTAAGCTTGGATGATTAATTACAGAGTAATTAAATATCTGATTAAATTAATCCTAAGGTGTTTAAACATTGTTTTGCAAAGAATGTTTGCTCATTAATTATAGTGGCTAAATGCTGAATTAAGGAGTGGGGGGCTGCGGGGGGACGAGGCGTGGGGCTTGTCCCTCGGAGGCTCTTCCCTCCCTGTGGCCCCATCTGCACATCGGCGCAGGGAGGGAGGACCCTCAGGGAGCCCAGGCAGGACTGGGGTGAGGATGCGGGGGCATGAATGTGAGATGAGGCGTGCCACAAGGGTCTGGGTGAAGCAGAGAGTAGGGGACACTGGGTTAAGGATGAGGCTGGGTCCAGGGTGGAGGGACGGGAGCCAGGAGGGGAGGACACCGAGTGCAGACGGCACTCACAGGCTCTTTTGGGGTTCTAGGGGCAGAGACAGGGTGTGGCTGGAGGGAGGTAGATCGGGAGGGCACAGGGCTTTTAGCATGGAAATCACGGAGCGGGTTTATGCTGTTGGCAGAGTGTGTGAGGCGCTGGTGTGCAGGTGCATGTGTGGGCTCCTTTCTACCCATTGCGCCACCTCTAGGCATATTTCTTCTGCTCTCAGGGTCCTGGGGCCTCTCACCGCCCTGGTCAGCAGCTTTCCCCAGGGTGGGGTCACCTGCAGAGCCCTGTACCTGCCCCATCCGCAGGGGGCCGCAGGCACAGCCACCGCAGCGACCAGGGGCCCATCAGAGGAGCCGTGGTCCCCACCGGCTTCTCCTCGCTCCTGCACCCGCAGGCTGTGGGACCCTGGGCTGGTCACGTCTCTGACTCTGGGGGGCACCAGCCTCCCCCAGGGCGGAGCGTCTCTGCACCGCTTTGGGAACTAGCCTCTCCACTGCACCCACAGCCCCAGCGTCTGGACAGGCGTCCCCTCTCTTCCCACCCCCATGGCTCCGCCTGTCCCTCCCTCCTAGTGTCATGAGGGTCCTGACCCCCCAAGGCCTCCCCGCACTCAGAACGGGGTCAGCTGACCTCCTCCCCCAGCTGCACCCTCCTCACCTGGCGGGGCCGCGGGGCTCCACCAGCCTCCGTGTGCTCCACTGGGCCTGGGGCGGCCAGAGCTGCAGATGCCCCTGGGGGCAGGGCAGCCGACCTCCCCCAGAGCCCTTTACAGCAGCAGGCCTGGGCCGCCCCCTTCCTTCTGAGTCCGCCCGCCCACCGCCCTGCTTGGCCTCCCAGAGGGATGAGAATGTTAGGCTTGCTTTGTGCGAAATAAACAAAAGGGGGTGAGGGCGGCGAGGGGCTCCCTGTCCCCTACCCAGCCTGGCAGCCCGCATGTTCAACGTGCCCGGGAGCTTCACGTTACTTAAAGCAAGTGCACGCGTACCTCCCTTGGTTGCTTGAATTCTTTAGTCAAGCCCGGGAGGAGAGGAGGTTTCTTGCAGGACGGCAGTGTGGGGTGGTGAAGAGAACTTGGGGTCTGGGATCACAGTGGAGCTCGTTGGGAAATGTCGGCTCTGCCATTCGTCAGCCGCGTGCATGGTAGGTAATGCATCCGTCCATCCATCTGTAAAGTGGGAGCATCAGCGGTAGCCCCTGTCTGCCCGCCCCTGTCAGTTGGACGTGAATTCAAGTGTGTGGCCTCGGGAGGGTGGGGTGAGGAGGGGATTCATGGCAGCGGGAGTGGCGTTTCCCGGGAGCCGAGCTGCTCTGCTCCGATCCCAGGAGCAGCAACTGTTCTGGCGAACTGGAGCAGAACAAAGCCCCCCCAGGCAGCAGAGAGCGAGCGACCGGGGAGCGGGGAGGGGGATGGGGCGGCGGTCTGCGGGGGCGGCCGCCAGAGGGCAAGCAGGAGTGTTGGGGTCAGAGTGGGGGGTTCTCCCTCCCCACTTGTACTTGTGTCTCCGTTAAATTTTAGTCAGAAGTGTCCTGTTCTGCTTTCAAAGAGAGATTGTGTGCAATTAATTCTCCGGTCTTCGCAAGTTTCTTAAATTCCAGAGCCACTCGGGCAGCTGCCCGGTGCGGTTTCACCACCTGAAATGCTTAGGGGCCGAAAGCACCCTGTGTGGATGCCTTCCCCTGCCTGTGTGCACCGCGCTGTGGCTTCAGGGTCCTTGGAGCTGGTCTGCGCCTCAGGGCCAGACCGGAGACGGACTGACAGGAGTGAGTCAGACAGACCCCCTGCGTGCCCCCGAGAGGCCGAGGAAGGCGGGGCGAGTCCTGGAAGTCATCGAAGCTGTCACCTTAAGTACCGTCTTCGGCTAAAGACAGAAGGGAGGGGGGGGTCCGTTGTGGCAGGTGGCCCGGAAGGCACAGCGAACCAGGGTGAGGCTGTCGTGCAGATCTACGTCTGTGCCTCCTGCACTGTAAGCGTCACCCGCTGTTCCCGGCACAGGAGGGCGATGCCCTGCAGACGGAGCGCCCCTTGGACACGGAAGGGGGGCTTCCCGGGGGCGTTCGGGGCTTCTCCAGTGTCCACATTTCCTTAAAACCCAGCAGCTTAAGATAATATGCCAGGGAGGCAGACTCTGGGTGTGTGTGTGTGCGTGTGTGCGTGTGTGCGTGCGTGCGTGCACGCAGAATTCACCGCCCTGCACTGTCACTGCACAGCCACCAGCAGCTCTGAGGCCTTTGTGACCAGAACATGCCTCCCCAGCGTGACGGCTGGGTCCAACAACGGGGGCCCCAGTCTGCCACTGGGGAGACCTTTCCTCATCCGCTCGGCAGGAAGGACAAAGGAAAAGGTGTAAAGTCATGCTCAGAGCTACCTGGAAAATAACGTGCTAACAGTCCATCCTTTAGAACAAAGGAGAACTTCGTGAGAGGATTCTAGAACAGAACCAGCACTGGTAAAGAATGAGGAACAAAAATGAATTCGTGTTTTCTTTCCACGGACAGTTCACGCCCAGTGGTTGACGAGCACCCAGCCAGGTCCTGGAGAAGATTCGAGGTGGTTCAGCCTGGCCCTGCGTGGACATTCCCGCTAACTCAGTCAGCGGCGGGAGGCGAGTGGGGTGAGGCAGTACAGGAGCCTCGGTGTAGATGGTGGGTCCAAAGGAATCAGCAAGAACCCGGGAGCGAGAGTAAGAGGCCGGAGGCCGGACATCAGCGTCGATGGGCTGAGCGCGAGCAGTAGCCGGAAACGCCACGAAAACGTCCCGTCACCACAGGAGCGGGCGAGGGAGCGACGCGGGCAGCAGCAGAACCCACAGCTGACCTTCGTGAGGGGAGTCACACCTGTGGGGCGAGGACAGGGTGACGGACTCGGTCCGTCCTGAGGGGAGGACGGGTCGCCGGTTTAGCTTAATGTGCAAACACAGCTGCCCTCAGTCAGTCCCAGCAGGATTTTTCTGGAAGCAGTGGATTCTGGAGAAGCAAACAGATGACAGTTTCAAAGGACATCTGAAAAACAAAAAGAGCAAGTCGGAAGGTGTCACCTGCTCAACATTAAAACACTGTATTAAATAATAATTAAAAAATAATGGAAAATGCACGGTGTTGGGAAACCGGGTAGCAGGAAGAATTGTAATTTAGGTCTCCTGCTAACGCCGAAGCAGACGCCTCAAAGAGCTAATTCTCTTTTACAAAAGATAGAAAAGTCAGCACAAAATGAAATATTTATTATCCTCGCGAAGACGGCTCCCGGCTTTGAAGCAGCACAAGAAACCACAGAGGGAAGCAGGGGCGGGCAGCGCAGGACCAGAGCGCAACTGCTCCTCAGGGGGAGACGCGGGGGGCGGGGGCGGCTGTGCCCAGTGAGGGCCCCTTATGGCCGGTAAGCGGGGAAACACGACGGCCCGTGGACGGTAAGCACCGCCTCCAGGGCGGCTGGCCGCAGCGGGGACGCAGAGCCTGCCACGGCCCCCCGGTGAGCTGGCGGAGGGCGCCCTCCCGATGCACACGCACAGCCAGCCGCCACGGAGGTCGGGGTGGGGTGCAGGACGCGGGTGCAGGTCTGGCCTGGGAGCAGACGGCATGCAGCGAGGCCCGACATTCTGTCCTTGGCCCGATCGGTCACCTCTGGAAAGAAGAATGTCCCTTGAGGACCTGCAGCGTGGCGCTGCCGGTGACGGTGGCTTGGCAGTGACCCGAACACGCAGGGACAGGGGGAGGGTCAGTCAGGGGGGGCACCTGTACTGTTTCATGTTGCACAGCTGCTGACTTCGGTTATGAGCCCGTGTGGAAACAGGAAGGAGGTGTGCTGTGTGTTGTAGGAGGACAGACCCCGCCCGAGCGCATGACCACACGCACGGGACACCTGCCCGGGGACCTGCGTCTCTCCGGACGGGGACGGCAAGGGCGAGGAGGCCGTGAGAGGAGCTGTGTTAGGCTGCGACATCGGTGCCTTGTTGGTCACTGCTGTTTTCACTGGAAGCACGGCCCGCCCCCACAGCCCCTCCCCTGCGTCAGCCGGGCACCCAGTTCTCGGCCGGCCCTGCTGTCCTTCTCTGACGCCAGTGCGCATCTGCACTCCCCAGGGGCCTCTGCGGGTCCACCCGTCCCCCCACGGTGACTGCTGCGGGCCCCCCAGTGACCGGCTCTGTCCAGCCACAGCGCAGAGCCCTCATTCTGAGAGCCAGCAAGGAGCCTCCGAATCCCACCTGGAGCCAGACTCAGAGCCTGCAAACCCAGGGCAGGGGTGGGGACCCAGAGCCCGTGCAGGGAGCTGGGGGCTGGGGACCCTGCCCCCAGAGGAGCTCCAGCCCTCCCAGCCGAAGCCTGTGGGCACCGGGGCCCCCTCACTCTGCCTTCCAGGAGCTGCTGAAGTGTGCATGCACGTGCATGTATGTGTGCGCATGCTTGTGTGCCCGTGTGTGCACACGTGTAGGGGGTTTTCTTGCCCTCCCCCCTTCCTGCCACATGCATCTCCTGGTGTGTCCTCTGTCCTGGCGTCTGTAGGGCTGCCCTCCGGGCCTCAACCATTAACTCAGAGCCTGTTGTCCCCGTCACTGCCTGCCCAGGACCGCTCACAGGCCCGAGGGCCCCTGCTAACGAGTCCTGCACGCAAAGGAGGGGCCACCAGGTGGACAGCACTTTACAGTGTGCAGAAGGCCTCCGCACACACTTGCCCTCCGCGCCCTTTATTCTCACGGCGGGGGGGGGGGACGGTCTCTGCTCCAGGCTGATCCTAATCCTGAAACTGACTCCACCCCTGCTTCCCTCCCTGGAGAAACCTCACCCTGCCTAGTGCGTGCTGATTCCCGCAGGTTCTCCCAAGACTCGGGAGAGCGCAGGCGGGGTGCAGGGGAGAGTGCACAGAGCGGGGCGTGGCTTGCTGCAGCGCTGGGGGGCGGCGTCCTGGCCGGGGACCGCCCCCGTTCCGGCTGAGGGGGGTCTCGTCCCAAGCGGAAACCCTGACCCGACGTGTGGCACCAAGCAGCTGCGTTAGTCCCACGTGGGACAGGGACGTGGGGTCCAGACCCGGTGTCCCCCGCAGGGTGAACTGCACACTCAGGGGATCTGTAGCACCTGGCGAGGGTCAGGAGAGTCTTCCAGGGGGTCAGACTCCCTCCCCGGCCGGGCCACTGTCCCCTCCAGGGGAGCCCCACACGGCCTCCTGTCTAGCAGGTGCTTCCAGGTGACATGGCGTGAGCCGCCTGCATGGCTCTGTGAAGGGGCCCCTGTGTCCTGCTCACCATGTCCAGGGTCGTCTTGGGCTCTGCAGTGAGTCCGTCCCCAAGGCTCCCTCACGCATCACCCACATCGCCTTCCAGTCGGGGTCCCTGCTCCGTTCTTCTCTTTTTCTGAAATCGTCCCCCCTCTCGGCCCTGAGTCGTGAGCAGGCGCACCGGCCGGCAGCCCCTGCATCTGGCACGGGTACCTGGGGGGGCCAGCCCTTCCCGGGGATGTTCACGGTCATCCCTAGCGTGCTGAGGATGGCTGAGGGTATGTGCATGCGTCCTGGCCGCGTTTCTCAGAAGTGCCAGGTAGTCAGGGGCCCCGGGGAGGGGACTCGACTCGAAGGTCCGGGCTTCAGACCAGGTTCAGTCTGGCGTTTAGAAACCCCAGACCCAGGACTGTGGCTGTGTCTGGACTGGTACACGGGCCAGGAGTGGACCTTGGAGTCTGTCCTCTCTGGAGACTCTGCACCTGCTCCTCCTCCCTTCCTCTGCTCCTCCTCAACCTCACGTCTGCTGCCCTCGCCTGGGCGCTTAACCAGGTGCACACCTGGCCCTGACCTCTCCTCAGTCACGTGCACAGCCACTCGGTCCTCATTCCCGCCGCTCTGAGGCACGATGAACAGGACACGGTGCAGGTGCACGGACTTGTCACCCCGCCATGCGCTTGTCCGCAAAGCTGTCGGCAGTTGGGACAGGGGACAGGCTGCTGCCCCTGGCAGACCACTGACCCGCCTCCTGTCGCTGTGGGTGGGTCCGCACTTTCTGGGGCTGTGTCTGCGGAGTCCTGTGAGGGGGTGCCGTCTCTCTCCTCCCCTCCGGCTGGAACTCCCGTGGGGCCTCCCGCATCAGTTCTCGGCCGAATCGAACTCCATCTCACGGACACGTTTGGTTGCTGCAGGCACCTGTTGGTGAGCACCTGGGCGGTTTCTGGGCCGGGCGATTACAAATCAAACAGGTGTGACAGTGCCGCCTCCCCGAGCGCTCCGCCGGCGCTTCCCGACGACTCGTGCCGCGGAGCATCGTTTCCGGAGCTGCTGCTCGTTCCTACACCGTCTGCGGTGAGACGTGTGATTACGCGTTTCGGCTCGTTTTCTGATTGGGATGCTCGTTTGTTCTCTTCTGTTGAGTCTGAAAGTTCTTTACCGTGGGCCTGAGTCCTGTGCAGAGGAGAGGCCCACGAACGCCCCCTCTGGCCTGCAGCTCGCCCTTTCCTCCATCCTCCGGTCCTCCGCACTCCGCCTCCCGGCCTCCGAGGTCCCTTCCCTGAGCCCTGCTGTCGGCCTCGCCTTAGGTCTCCAGAATTCTCTCCAATTTTCCCCCTAAAAATGTTACGGCTTTGCATTTTAATTGAATCCCGTGGTGCATTTTGAGTTAATTTTTGTACAAGGCACGAGATGTTGGGTGAGGTTCAGTTTCTGCCCGTGAGTGTCCCTCCCCCACAGACTTGTCCGTGTGCCTCCAGCAAACGTCAGCAGTGTGCTTTTGTGGCCTGTGTTCTGCGTCTGGGTTCCGTCCCGCTGATCTGTCTCCCCCAGGGATGCCACCGGCGTTGCCGTCATTACTGTGACCCCTCCCCTGGCTCTTCCTCTCTAGATGGCTCTAATTATGCTGGGGCCTGTGACTCTCCGCACACGAGTCAGAATAAGCTTGTCCACGTCCGTGAAAGCCTTGCTGGTGTTCTGACAGGAAGGTCATTAACCCCATAGATGGAAGACGGGCTCAGTTAGCCCCGTTGGATGAATGTGGCTCGTCTGTCATTTCTTCGGGTCTGCGTGACGTCTTCGCCGGCACGCGGTCACTTCCGCACACCGACCCTGCACCTTCTGTTAAACGCCCGCCTCAGGGTTTCATCACCTTCGAGGTAGTCGTTATGGCCTTGTGGTTTTCGTCTCGGTTCTGGCACGTTCACCAGGAGTGTAGAGAAACGAACCGGTTTCTGTAGCCGGAGCAGGCGCTGCGCCTGTGTGTCACAGGGTCGGGCGGATCCCTTGAGAAGCGGGGCGCAGAGACACACGTCATCGGCAGGCAGAGACAGTCCCCTTCTTCCTGTCCTTCCTGTCCGGACTGAACGCCTTCACGCGCGCGTCCTGCCTGCCTGCTGCTGCAGCTGGGACTTCCGGCGCCGAGCCACCCAGACTGTGGGGACGCCGGGCCTTGCTCCTCGTCGTCAGGAGAAAACCGGGTTCGTAGCCATGAATGCAACGTGAGCGGCCACTGCCTTTGCAGCTGCTTTTTGTCAGTGAGCAGTTCTGACTCTGACTTCCTGGTTTAGACACAAACTGTGAGAGAGAGTTGGGTTTTGTTGAGTGCTTTTCCTGCATTGATACAATCATAGGATGTTTCTTTAGTTTGTTGATACTGTGGATGACGTCAGTTTTTTGAATATTCAACCAACCCTGTGAACCTGGAGCCTGTCTTCCTTCCATTGCACTCTGTCTGGCTTTGGTATCGGCAAACAGCGGTCTCATAAAATGAGCTGGCAGAGGGCGCCCGGGGGCTCCGTCGGCAAAGCCCCGGCCTCGGCTCAGGTCACAATCTCACAGCTCGTGGGGTCCAGCCCCGTGTGGGGCTCTGTGCTGACAGCTCGGAGCCTGGAGCTGCTTCAGATTCTGTCTCCCTCTCTCTCTGCCCCTCCCTGCTCCCACTCTGTCTCTCCCTGTCTCTATCTCTCAAAAATAAATATTAAAAAATTATTTTAAATAAAATGAGCAGGCAAATGGCTCCTCCTTTTGTGTTTTCCAGAAGAGATTGTGTGAAATTGGAGTTAATTTTGCCGCAGGTGGCCGTGTGCCCGACACAGTACGGCCTAGTTGCCGTGCGCTGTGACATGCTGCGTGTGCGCACCGTGGACTCATGCCCAGCGCCGGACGCGGGCGTGTCTGCGTGCGCCGACAACACTTAGGACCCCTGCTGGCACACTCCCAGCGGGCTCCGGTCCCCACGCGGCACGTTGGATTTCCAGAGCTCCGTGTCGCAGAACTACAGCCTCGTCCCCCTGACCCGGCGTCTGCCCAAGTACCCCTCGACCCGCGGCCGCCACCCGCTGGCCGCCCCGCGAGTTCGACTGTCAGAATCCACACGTCGGTGAGGTCAGGCGTGCGCCTGGCTTCTCTCATTCGGCGTGACGCCCTGTGGGTCACCCACGTTGTCCCCATGGTCAGGAGCCCCGTCTGTGGGGCTGAGCGGCGTCCCAGCGTGCGTAGGTGCGCCTGGCTTCCTCCGTCCACTTGTCCATCCGCAGGCACTTGCGGGGGGCTCGCCCTGGCTGCTGTGAGCGATGCGGAGCGAGCACGTGCGTGCGGGCGTCCTCAGGACAGGGACCTCCGTTCCTTCGGGTGAGTCCCCAGTCGTGGGGGTCCTGGGCCGCGGGGTGGTTCTGTCTGCGGCTTTGCTGAGGGGCCCCCACACCGTCCAGAGTGCGCCCGCTCTCCGTGGCCTTGCGGGTGTCAGCCACTCCGGCGGGGTGGGCGGTGCTCCTCGCGGTGTGACCTGTCTGTCCCTGGCGGTCCGCGGTGCCGGGCACCTTCTCGTGTGTCTGCTGGCCGTCTGGGTGCCTTTTTGTGAAAAGGAATTATTTTTTTTTTTAATCGTTTGGTAGAATTCTCCTATAAAACCATCTGGGCCTGGTGATTTCTTTCAAGTGGGATTTTAATTATGAATTCAGTTTCTTTACTAGTTAGGGGACCATTTAGACTCTCTTTAATTTGGGTTAAATTTTGGTTAAGTTTCCTGGAAATTGGTCCATTTTTTCTTTTTGTATTGGGAGTTGTTTATAATATCACAATCTATGGAGATAGATATTCCCCATAAAATTCCCAATATTGGGCAGCTGGGTTTCTTTCTATTAATTTTTGTCGGTTTTGCCAGAGGTTTGTGAATTCTACCAACTTTTGTCCAGAGAACAGACGTCTGTTTCATGGACGGTTTCCTGTTCTTTCCCGACTTCAGTGTCGCTGACGTCTGCTCTCACGTGCCTTCTCTCTGCCCTTCTTCCCTAGTGTCCGCGGTGAGGACTTAGCTGATCAACGCGAGACTGTCCTCAGTTCTGCTCTACTCAGTGCTCTGACCTCTCCTCTGAGCTTTGAAATCATGATTTTCTTGGTTCTGGGCCCAACAGGCAGCCTCTGGCGGTGGCCGGATGTGACCTGTCTCCGGTCCGCAGGCGCCGGGCCGGAATTACCGGCTCTCTAGAACAGGCGGTCACCCTGTTCCGTGGCGGCTGTGGTTCTGGGGACGCTTGATTTGAGGGCTGTGGCACGTCACTGTGGTCTGCTGGGTTCGTCTGGAGCCACTGCTGCCCCCGCTGGTCCCTGCTGCTGCCACCAGGCCCCCATGGGCCAGGGTCTTGCTGGCGGGGCACTGGTGCGGCAGGGGCCCCTCCCCCAGAGCCCTGGCCGCCCTGGGCTGTCCCGGCAGGAGCAGGGCTCCTGGGGCCCATCCTGGCCCTTCCCTGTGGCTCCCGTCAACGCCCCCGTGGGCAACGCCGCCATGTCTTGCCGGCTTGAGACATGGGAGCCTCTGAGAAGGCACCCGTGCTTCCATTCTTGCTGCCCCTACCCCGCCCCCCGCTGCATCTACCCTCCCCCATTCCCCCCGGCCCTGCTCCAGCGTGAACTTCACCTTGAGCCGAGTCAGGGAAGACATGATTTCTGGTGCATAGGTCACATTCAGCCTCAACTGAGAACAACTAGTCACAGGTCCGGGGCAAAGGACTGAGGGGACAGTCTGGGTGTGAGGCCGGTGGGCCTCTGAGAGGCAGCCGGTGCCGTCGGGGTGCTGGGAGTTCTAGATCCGAGTGCCAGATGGGGGGGCGTGCCCTTGGCTTGCGCCAGCGCCCGGCCCCTGCCCTCCCTGTTCCTGCTCCTGTGTCGTGGCAGCTGCACAGGCTGGCGGTCCACATGGACCTCTGCCTCGTCTTCCTTCCCCCTCGGCCTGCGCCCTCGCTTCTCCCCGGCCTGCGCTCATGGCGCAGAGACGGAGCTGTTCTGGCGGGAACTTGAAGACGGTGAGACTCGACGTCCCAGGGCAGCTTCTAGGGCTGCAGACTGTCCGCTGGTGGGCTCTCCCCTGACTGCATTCCTCCTTCTCCTGGTGACCCAGCCCCACGCCCTCCGTGAGGCTCCTGGCCGGGCCGTGGGCCTTTCCCTCCTCCACGTTTCAGGTCACCCAGCATCCCCTTCTCCTCCACCCTGTCTCTGGGGCTACAGTGCGTGGGCCTAAATCTCAGCATCTCCATCAGGAGGACATACTAGCCTCTCCCCCCGCCCGGACAAGACCGCTATGTTTGGGAAGAGAGATCCTGAGTACAGGTTAGGGTTTGCTGAGTCGGTGGCACTTCTGTGACATCAGACAGACAGCTCTATATGCGAGAGCAGGGCCCAGAAAGAGGAGATGCCGTGAGGGATTTATGAGCCCCCGGCGGGGCCTGGAATCCCGCATGAACCCCACAGCCTGGGGAGAGAGCGTGGAGTCGGCAAAGCCGCGGAGCACAGGTGCTGGAGATGAGGACTGAGCAAGAAACAGAGACACAGAAATGTCAGGGGAAAACAAGAAAGACGTACAGTGTCATCCGGGGGAAAGAAAGCCTGTCCATGCAAGTCACAGAGGACAAAGGCTAAGATCCACAAGTTCCACCTGGTGGAAGACTGGACAGACGCACGGCCAGAAAGAAGCCAGGGCAGGAAGCACAGCGAGTGTGGCCCACGCTCCCGAGGACCGGTCCCGGGGAGGCTGGCGAGGAGGCCCCCCGCCCGTCGGTCCGGCAGTAACGAAAAGCCAGGTCACCCGCACGTTGGAGCAGAAAGCCGCTTCCCTCCCGCTGGTGCAGTGTGTGTGGGAACTCGGAATGCGCTCACGCAGACGACACAGACGCCCCTGGACCACGAGGAGTCTGTGTGGCGTTTCTGCGTGCAGATTTAGACAGACGTGCGTGAGCACGTGGCACACAGTTCGTGCCGTCCGCGAGTGGAGGCCGCGGGGGCCGAGGGGGCGGGCGTGGCCCCCGGACACCCGCAGGGTCAGAGTCGTGCCCGCATCAGCTTGTGATAAACCATCGGGCGGGAGAGAGGGGCGCAGCGCTGGCCGGTGCACGGCCCTGGGGGCCGCCCCGCCTGGGGCCAACCCAGAGGGCAGCAGCCTGTGTCCCAGAAAGCCCTCTGACCTCCTGCTCAGAAGTGTGCGGATGCCCCCATTTATTCACATAACCTGGCAGCATATTTTCAAATGAATCACAGTGTGACAGTTACATTCTCTAAACCGCGCTGGAGAAAGGATTACGGTATTTACCGTGGGGACAGGAAGATTGATTCTCGCCCCGAAGATCTGCCAGGTTCTTGATTTAGGGAGCCAGGGATCAGCACGGGTTAGCTCTGATTTATATCGGCTCTTTCCCCCCACGGCCTCCTCTTGGGGGCCCCGGGACACTTGGGCTAGGTCGTCCTGAGGGGGCCCCCCACGGAGGCCTCGGGTACGGGCACAGACAGCGGCCCACCGCCACCTCCTGCTGCGCCCTGGATCCTGACCCCGCCTGGCGGCCGTGGGGCCTCCTGCTGGTCCTCTGCCACCTGCTGGTCCTGCCGGCGGCCCCTGCGCTGGTCCCCGCACGTGACTGACTCCCTCCTGCGCTGAGGCATGAGCAGAGGCCAGAGAGTGTCCCCGCCCTTGGGCAGCTCCGGGCCCAGTGCTGGGCACCGAGCTGTGGTCAGTCCCGTGGGACCGGTGGGCTGAGGTGCGTGGAGGGGTGATGCCCTCCCCCTCCCCGCCTGCCATCTGTGCACACTGCCGTGTCCCGGTCACTCACACCATTCACCTGCCATGTCCACATTTCCTCAGAGCCAAGTGCAGGGCCTGGAATGTGCTGTGACCTGTCAGCCCAAACCTGACCCTTGGGAAGAAATATCCGGCTGACCGCGGCCCTGAGTCCTTCCTTAGGGGTTGCTGAAGGGTTGCTGGGTGGTCAAGACCCCTCGTCCTACAGGTCAGGGGGGTTTGGAACTAGTCATAGACTCGGCTACTCCGCAGGGCGCCAGTGCTCGGGACCCATCTTCCCTGCCCCAGCACCTGGCAGCACCCCCCAAAACCTGCCCCCAGACCCCCTCCCAGCCTAGCTGGACTCCACAGGCTTGGGTTTGTTCCTGGCTCTTCTGCACTCTCCTCCGAGGCCTCTGCAGCCCTGCCTCTGCCCCCGGCCCACCTTCCGGATGGACCTGCCTGGGTCCGCCCTCGCCAGCCCTTGGGATGCAGAGGAGGAGGAGAGGGTGACACATGCGTGCCCCGTGAGCCTGGGCAGATCCCCACACGTCTCAGGATCTCTGCTGACTGCCCGCAGTGGCTGTGACGTCATCTGCCTTTGATGACACCATAAAGTCACACTCCAGCTCCCGGCTACCAGTGCCCGTGATGCCACCTGCCGGACCAGGGGCCCCCGCAAGCTGGCCATGCCCTCGGGCACCGGCCCCGGCTGGCCCTCGGGTGGCTCGGGGCTGTGGCGTCCCTGGGCTCCGCGAGGCCCCAGAAGGGCCCTCGGGTACTGCCTGTGTCCGCTCCCTCCAGCACCCCGGGACCACGCACGGGCCTTCCCTGGACCCCGACTGCCCCGCCCAGGAGCCTACAGCCTCTGTGGCTGGGGCTACCCCCAGACCCCCAGGCCCAGGACCCTCCCTGGGGGCCCAGCCAGCCGTCGGCAGCGGGCTCTGCGGTGAGGACGCCCACGCTCCTCCAGGGGCCCCGCTCTGCCCCTTGGCCTGGGCCCTCTATCCAGTGCCCCTGCTGCCCTGCCCCCATCTGCCCTCCGGCAGGAGAGGGAGCCACCCGGGGACCTGCTCTCGGGCCTGGTGCTGCTGGCAGAGGGCCCTGCGCCTCCCCCCACCACCTCGCAGACCAGCACCAGGGGCCGAGCCACCGCTGCGGGGCAAGAGCGCTTCTCTGCAGCTTCTGGCCCAATGCGCCTTCTCGCCCGATGCCCCCTGGCGTGGGGACAGGACCGTCCTGGCTGCTGGAGCGCCTGCCACCTGGGCTCTGTGACTCCACGATTTCCTCCAAGAACAACCCGTGACGCGCATTGTGGTGATTTTCCTAAAATGATGGCGGATGAACCTTAGATCCATCTTACGTTGCGAAGTTTCCAACATGAGGGTCAGGAGGCCCCCTCTTGGTGTTGCCGGTGGATGGCCCCGTGGGTCTGGCTTTGCACACCTTTCGGGACCAGGAGCTCCCTCCCTCTCGGTGGCTCTGACAGAGCCCGCAGCACGGCCGGCGCAGCTGGAAGTGACCGCAGAGCCGCGAGCACCCAGAGGAAGTCGCCGTGTGTGGCCCCAGGGAGCAGACCCGGGGAGGGCCCGGGACACCTCTCTTCTGGGAGTAGATCCGGCAAGAGGAGGGCCGACTTAACAAACTAAATGTGAGATCAGCCCAGGGGCTCCTGGGGAGGTCCCGTGGCAGCACGGGGACGCTTTTCCAGAACTTTGCCAAACAAAGCAGTTTTCGAAATTCAGAATATTCGCGTGGTCAGAAGTCTGTCTCTTTTGAGAATTATAGTAACAATGCCTTATGAGACTGGGCATGGGCGTGCCTGAAAACAGGGCCTAGGAGCACAGAGGTCAAAATCAGGGAGAGAGACAGATGGACAGAGAGAGGGAGGGAGCTCCAGGGCCCGAGTTTGTGTGAGTGCGTGTAACTGCGGGAGCATGTGCAAGGGTGTGCGAGTACATGTGCATGTCCGTGTGTGAGTGCGTGTGCATGTGAGTGCATGTGCAAATGTGTGCCTTGTGGATGTGTGTGCATGAGCATGCGTGTGCGAATGCAGGTGTGAGTGCGTGTGTGTGTGCCTTGTGGAAGTGTGAGCGTGCGTGTGTGAATGCAGGTGTGAGTGCGTGTGCAGGTGTCTCTGTGCCTTGTGGAAGTGTGAGCGTGCATGTGCGTGTGTGAATGCAGGTGTCTGTGAGTGCGTGTGCCTGTGTGTGAGTGTGAGTCCTTAGGACGGTATGATCCCTGTTAACATTTTTAGCAACTTTCAAAATATTGCCAATTGATCTGTTTTTAACAGAGGCTTCCCTCCAGCTGTGCTGTCTGCATCGCCGACTGGAGGGGAAGCCTCGTGGGGACACAGCGCCGGGACTCAGGCTCCAGCCACCAGACCCGGTGGCGGGAACCCGTGATCTGTCCCGCCGCGGGCGCACGGGCGGCATCCCCCAGGCATCCCCCCGGCCGTGCGCCTGGGACTGAAGTGGTTCGTCTGGCCCCGCGGAGCTGCGTGGAGGCGCCCGGCAGCGAGGCCGGTGCCTCAAAGTAAAACCGCAGTCATGGCACAAAGGGCGGGAGCGCTGGGCTGGACCCGGGCCCCGCACGCCCGCTGTCCCTGCAGATCTGCGCGCAGGGTCTCCCACGTCAGAGGAGCCGCCCCTGCGATCAGCGCCCTCGGGGCAGGGGAGGGGAGGGGTGCAGCCTGGGAACACGGCCGCCGCCCTCGTGGTGCCCGCCGCCTGTAGCCGGAGCCTGTGCGCCCGAGAGGCTCTGAGGGCCTGTTGGGAGGGGAGGCGGGACCACCCGGCACCTGCACCGCCCCAGCTCGTCTTCGTTTCCCGGGGGCCTCAGTCCTTCGATCAGCTGACGATGATCGATGGCGGCCTTGCGGTCAGGTCCCCTCCAGGGTGCCCTTCATGACCCACAAAACTGCCAAGAAGCTAACAAGGCCTGGCCGCTCCGGAGAGAAGGGGACTTCCGGGCCACCTGGGTGACCGTCGGCAGGTTACTTCAGGTCTCTGTGCCTCGGTTTTTGCAGCCGCAAAGTGGGAACCAGAGTCTGCTTGCCTCAAGCAGTTGTGCAGACCGGGAAGACGGTGACCGAGCAGCGGGGGCGCCGACGCCGGGCCCGCACGTGCCGACTGGTCCGCGGCAGCGCCGAGCTCGTGACCGGCGACGTGCCGGCGCCTGCTCCCGTGTGTGCGGCACGTCTGTGCATGTCCGTGCTGCCGTCAGGCCGCAGGAGACCGTGTCGGCTTTCTGCCCCGGGACTCGGGCTGCGTCCACCGGGCAAGGCGCCGCGGCGGGGACGCTTTAACAGGCCCAGAGGACATGGGTAAAGGGAATTCTTAGACCAGAATTCCAGCTTTGGGCAAGGCCGCCCTCCTGACCTTCCAGGGGCCCTGGGTCGAGGTCTCGGAGCCACGGCCATCGGGTGTCGGGGCAGCTAGCTGACTGGGGCTCGGGAGGCGAGGGGCCCCGTTGGGAGCATGAGGCTTCCTCCTCACACTGTTTGGGGCCTGGTGGGGGAGGAGGCACGGGCGTCGGGGTTTGGGAGCGTCTGGGGGCAGGTGAAGCCCCTCCCCGGCCCGCCCCTTCCGGCTTGCGCTCCTCCCCAGGCCATGCGTGTGGGGGCGCCGGCTTGTGTTTACAGCCGTCACTGGCTCGCGTCGGTTGCTCGCTCCCGTCCTTCGCCGTCTCCAGTAACACGGCCTGTTTCTTTTGTGGCTTCTGCAAATCAGATTTATTTTGCCACTGAAAATGTCCAGAGGATTCAGCCGAGGCACCCCGAGGGTTCAGGGGGAGCAAGACCCTGATGCTGGCTCTCCCGTTTCGGAGCAGGTCCCCTGAATCTGGGCGGGGGGGTCAGGCATCCCTGGGAGGAGGGAGGCTTCACACCTGTCCGCTGGGCCCCGCAGGGCCAGAAGCCCGTCTCCACTGGCCGATGCAGGGGCGGAGGGGACAGGAGGGACGTCACAGTTGAGGGAGATCCAGGCCGCCGCCCTGCTGTGGGGGTGCCGCTCCTGACAAGTGGGCGCCCAGTGACACAGGGAGAGTGTTTGCGGGGGGTCTGCTCTGCCACTCCCCTGATCCGGCCGCGTACCCCCCTGGAAGCATCTGTGCAATGGGGACACGGCCCCTCACAGCTCGGCCCCCACATCCAGGCTCTGGGTTCTGTGTGTCGGGTCAGAATTTGAATCCACACCTAACCAGGTATCAGGCGCATTTGCAAAAAGGTCGCCGTGTACAGGGCTGTAGGTCAGGTGCCGGGGTGCCAGGTTGCCAGGATTTCAGGGGAGGGGGTGTCTGCCCCGGAGGAAGAACTCAGAAACCCTCACTAAGCAGTGAGTCTGCAAGGGTTCGTCCGGGTTGGTGCAGCCTGGTTGTCACCCCAGGGACACGCGGACACACGCTTCCCGGGTCCACCTTCAGGGACCAGCCTGTGGGACACATGGGGCATCTGGGATCTGCAGGACTGACCCCAGAGGGGCTGGGCCTGAGTTGTGCAGATGGGCCACAGGCGCACTCGGGGTCTCTGGTGGAGGCAGCACATGGGTGGCGGGCAAGGCCACGGAAGGATCTGTGATGATCAGAAAACTGTGGCAGTTGTGATTCTGATCGTGGGTTCTCCTGCCCTGGATGCTGATTCTGCTCCTTCCACTTGGACTGGGGGGGGGGGCGTCTTCAGGATTGCTGTCCCTCAGGAGGGAGCTCCCCGGGGACACCAAGGCACAGAGGTCCCAGTGCACGTCCACGTGGTTACCATCACTCATGTTCATCTGTTCAGCAAACACAGAGTTTGCGCCAGGGCAGGTGCACACGGACAGACGGCTGGGCCGTGTGCTCTGAGGGTTTCGTCCACGTGAGCACACAGCTGTGTGGACACGGGGGTAGACGGCAGCAGGAAGGAGCTCTTGCTGACGCGGGGCGTCTGCGGGAAGGATCCGGGGTAACTGCTGGTGTCTGAGGATGACCTGCAGCGCCAGGCTTTGGAAAAGCTCTGAGCCAGGAGCTCCCAGGACCCCGAGGGGGAAGAACGCACAGACATGGCATCATCACTGGGCCACTGCAGGCGCTCTCCACCCAAGTCCCTTGGTGACCATTTAGTGTCCTGGAAGGGACTCTCACTGGCTTAACTTGGGACACGGGAGCCTCTCTGGGCTTTGTCAGGGCCTCCTGGCTGACGGTACTCCATGGCCACCCCCTGGAGGATCAGGGCACCCCCTGGAGGGATGAGGCACCCCTCGTAGGGACCAGACACCCCCTGGGGGGACAGGGTACCCCCTGGAGGGACGGGACACCTCCCTTGGAGGGCCGGGGCACCTGAGCTCAGAGGACAGGGCTCCATGATGCACACATCCTTCCTCCTCCCTCATTCCCTGGCTGGGGGTTTGGGAACCACCTGGCCTGGCTCGGTGACATGCCCTCAGGGTCTCTGGGACCGACTGCCTCCTAACCGCTGGAGAAATCCGGCAGTTTACCGAAAACAGAGCGTGAGCGCGTGCATGTGCACGATCACAGAGCACTCCCGATATGCATCTTCTGCCAAAGCCAGATCGATGTTCCTGGGGTCAGTTGGGGCAACGTCTTCCAGGCCACGAGTCCAGCACCTGTCGGGCAGTTTCTGATGGTCACAGGATCATCAGGGCTCGTCCCCAATTGGTTGGTGGCTCAGCTCCTCTGTGTGCAAGGAAGGTGGGAGAGGGCCAGGAGGGAGTTGCGGGGAGGCATCCCCACTTGTACACCGCCCTGCGTCCCCGTCTGGTCCCCTCGCGCCGCCCTGAGTTCCCGTCGGCCTCCTCCAGGGCTGGGAGGAGGCGGCCCTGCCCCGAGGCTCACAGTGGCTGCATCTCCTGCCTCGGCCGCGTGCAGCCCTGGGTCCAGCCTCTCCTCTCGCACGGCCAGTGGCTGGTGAGGCCTCCTCTTCCGGCTGGTAAGGAGCCCTTCACGGGCGGCCTGCAGGGTGTGGGGGGGGTCACGTCTTTGCCTCCGCCAGGCGGTCCAAGGGCCTGTTTTGTGAATCCGTCTCAGTCAGCTTCTGAGAACTCTGGCTCTCGGACTGTGGTCAGGTGAGGGTCCAGCCCCGCCCCCCCAGTGCCCGCCGGAGACCCCGGGAAGCACACGCTTCTCCTGACGGGGAGGCCGCGCCTCCGGGAACCACGAGGCGTCCCAGTGGGTCCAGAGGGGCTGGGCTTGTCCCTGGGGGTTCGGGGCCGACTTTGGCAAGTGGCACTTGTGCCTCAGGAGGCCACGGGGACCGTGTGGTCTGCTGTCCTGACATCCTTTCGGGGCCACTGAGTCCCCAAACAGGCAGAGCAAAGCCTGGAAACGTTACAGGGAAGGGGATGAGTCGGCGGGCACCGCATGCGGGGCGTGTGTGAACGTATGTGTGAGCTGCGTGCAGAGAACGCGCGTGGGAAACGGAAAGTGGGGGGTCGCGGGTGCCGTCCCCGGCGGCCTTCCTTACAGGCGTGCCTGGGAGCCACGGGAGGCTCTGGAGCTGGGCCGCTGAATGGAGGGGTGCCGCCTCGTGGGGGTCGTGCGGGGTCTGCAGAGGAGGAAAGGCCCCCGACGTGCCCTGCGTCTTCCTGCCTCCCCCTGGCATGGCTCAGCCGCCTGCGCGTGCACCAGCCGTCCAGCACGCCAGCGTGCTGGAGGCGTGGCCTAGCTCTGCCGAGTTAGGTGGGAGGAAACGCTCAGGCAGGAACACATGGGGGCCTGTGGCCTCGTTCGAGGAGGGGGGAGGTCCCTCCGAGGAGGAGGCGGAGCTCCAGGCCTCCAGCATCTGAACAACTCGCTGCGCCAGTGTTGCATCCAGTTGGTGCGACCTGCCTCCTCCTCCAGTTAAAATTGCATTAAGGAAACACCCGATTTTTAGAAAACGTGCTGTGGGTAAATCAGGGCTGCTGCCCCACATTTCCAGGCCGCGCTGGCCTCCACGTCCCCACCCGCAGCCCCTTCCTTTCCCGTCGCGCTTGGTCAGGAAGGGAGTCGTGAGCCAGCAAGTGTCCACAAGGGGCGGAGGGCCACTGGGGGGAGGCGTCCTCGTCACCCCGAGGCTGCCATCGCGCCAGCGTCCTCACGCCCCTCTCTGCCCACGTGTCCATCTGCGCATGTGCACATGGGATCTGCGGTCAGGGTGGACCCTCCCCTGGAGAGAAAGGGAGGGCGGCACAGTCTGTGCGAGCACGCTGGAGTCCGAGGCCCCCACAGCTCGGACCGCAGGGAGACCCGGCCCCTCCCGGCCACACGGGTGACCCCGGCCAGCAGAGCGGCGGTCTGGTTGGCTGTGTCCCTGTGCACAGACACAGAAGTGAGGGCTTCTGGACGCACGGCCTCTTGCAGGTCCGGCCGCTCAGCTCCTCGGGGCCCCCAGGCCGCCCGCCCCACCCCCACAGCTTAATTAAAACGAAGATGAAGTGCTCTCCGTGACGGGTCACGCTCGGTGGCAGTCACTGTGCCAAGAACCCCGGTGGGGCCTCCGATGCCGGAAGTCTTCTCGGCGTCTGCGCCACAGCCGGTTCCTCCGGGAGCCTCGTTACGCTCCTGTGGTAATTAAAACAGCAGATGTTATCGTTAAAAGACTCCTCATTAAATCACAGATAACTGAAGCCTGAGGTGCGTCCTCACTGAGCAGTGTCATCAGTCACCTCTGGAGGGACTGGGGAGCCGCGGCTGCCGGGCAGGGGTGCTGCCGAGGGGCTGGCAGAAGCGCGTGGAGGAGAGCGCAGGGGGTCGTGGGGCTGGGGTGAAGGACAGGCCGGCGGACCGGGCCGTGCTGCCTGGTCCCACTGCCTCTTTGTTCTCAGGAGCCACATCCGCAGGGCGCTCCCAAGACCACCGAGTTACGGAGAGCTCAGAGCGGGACAGCACCTGACAAGGGCTCAGGACGCTCAGTTCCGCCCGCCACCGAGCTGCTCACTCCCTCGCTGTCCCTGGGAGAGCCTTGTCTGAGCAGCACGCCCTGGTTGGGGGTTGCCCACCTGTGAACTGCAGTGGAGGCGCCTCTGAGATGCCCCTTCCCTGGGTGCCACCTGAGCAGGGCTGCTGCGAGGCCTGGCCCCCCTCCTGTCCCTGGAGGGGGTGCGCGCGCGTGGGCGGGGCTCGGGCTGGAGCGCTGGCCGATGGGGCCCTGGACGGCTCTGCGGTGCTAACGGGCCTTGCCCCCGGCCTTGGCCAGCCTCGGCGATGGCTGCGGCCTCCAGTCCCACCGCCTCCCAGCCTGTCTTCCAGCAGCCGTCACTCAGTCTGGCCCTCGCCTGTTAGCTGGGGGCCACAACGTGCTGCACGCTTGGCGCTAAATGACAGACCCGTGAAAGCAAATGTCCCTGCAGTGATTACTGCATGCCAGGAACTTTCTAGAACTTCACCTGTGTCAATTCGTTCAGTCTCCACAACAGCCCTCTGGGAGGAGCTGGGAGAGCCATAGAGAAGCTGGGTAGGACCCTGGGGCAGAGGGCACTATGGAATCTGGCGGGCCCCAGGAGCCTCCCTGTGGCTCAGTGGACGGCGCTGACCCAGGTGCCCCAGGCCCTGTCCAGCACTGTTTTGACCTTTCTGAGTCACCTCTGGGGCCCACCTCCCAGCAGCACAGGCCCACATGTCCCAGCTGGGTGGGTGCAGAGAAACTGAGGCAGGGAGGGGAGATGGATGGATAAATGGATGGATGGAAGGACAGATGGACGGATGGACAGATGGATGGAAGGAAAGAAGGATGGATGGATGGACAGACGGATGGAAGGAAGGATGGATGGATGGAAGGACAGATGGACAGGTAGATGGATGGAAGGAAGGAAGGATGGATGGACAAAGGACAGATGGATGGATAGAAGGAAGGGAAGACCAATGGAAGGACAGATGGACAGATGATAGAAGGATGGAAGGAAGGACAGATAGATGGAAGGAAGGATGGATGGACAGAGGACGGATGTATGGAAGGGAAGACAGATGGAAGGAAAGATGGACAGATGGATGGAGGGATGGATGGACAGATGGAAGGATGGATGGAAGGAAGGAAGGATGGATGGATGGACAGATGGACAGGTGGACGGATGGATGGAAGGAAGGAAGGATGGATGGACGAAGGACAGATGGATGGATAGAAGGAAGGGAAGACCGATGGAAGGACAGATGGACAGACGATAGAAGGATGGAAGGAAGGACGGATAGATGGATGGAAGGAAGGATGGATGGACAGAGGACAGATGTATGGAAGGGAAGACAGATGGAAGGAAAGATGGACAGATGGATGGACAGATGGAAGGATGGATGGAAGGAAGGAAGGGTGGATGGACGAAGGACAGATGGATGGATAGAAGGAAGGGAAGACCGAGGGAAGGACAGATGGACAGACGGTAGAAGGATGGAAGGAAGGAAGGACAGACGGATAGTAGGATGGGTGGAAGAGAGTACAGCTGGATGGATGGACGGAGAGAACAACGGATCGGCCCCATCGCCAGGGCCACGTGTCGGCACCCGCCGTGTGCCGGACACTATAAACCTCTCTCATGTCCTTCCCACACCAACTCTGCAAGGTCGGCTTCATCATTCCCGTTTTATGCAGTAAAGTGACTTGTCTTGGCGCGCGCTCCTGGAGAGTGACAGCACAGTGCTCACACCCTGAGAGGGGCCCCAAACTGTGTCCTTCCCACTGACCCGTGTGGATGCGTTCGGCCTCTGACCTGCACCCACACGCCCCCCATGCTGGGCCCGTGCTGCGTGCCGGGAACACAGAGATGACTGTGACCGTGGTCTCTGCCCCGGAAAGGTCTGTGGTCTGGAGTTCTGGGCCAGGGAAACCCAAGCAGGGCAGACTGACACCACCTGGCATATCCGTGAGACTTTGGCACTTCAACTTGGTTCAAAAGCAGGGGCCAGGTGGGTCGGGGAAATCGGGGAAAGGACAGCCGCACGGAAGAGGCAGCGTTTGCAAAGTCAGAGGAGCAGGAAGTGAACGTTAAACGTGGGCTGCTTGCTGGTGGCAGTGATGGGGCGGGGGAGGG
>PISW01014134.1:0-22595 GCA_004023785.1 Mungos mungo
CAGCCTCTTCAACAGGTGGTGTTGGGAGAGCTGGACAGCAACATGTAGAAAAATGAAATTAGACCACTTTCTGACACCATTCACAAAAATAAACTCAAAATGGATAAAGGATCTGAATGTGAGACAGGAAACCATCAAAACCCTTGAGGAAAAAGCAGGAAATAGCCTCCTAGACCTCAATTGCAGCAATTTCTTCCTCGCCACATCCCCAGAGATAAGGGAATCAAGAACAAAAATGAACTACTGGGACCTCATCAAGATAAAAAGCTTCTGCAAGGCAAAGGAAACAATCAAAAAAACTAATAGACAACCAACAGAATGGGAAAAGATAGTGGCAAATGACATATCAGATAAAGGGCTAGTATCCAAAACATACAAGGAGCTCACTAAACTACATACACGAAAAATGAGTAATCCAGTGAAGAAATGGGCAGAAGACCTGAATAGACACTTCTCCAAAGAGGACATCCAAATGGCCAACAGGCACATGAAACGATGCTCAGTGTCACTCATCATCAGGGAAATTCAAATCAAAACCACACTGAGATACCACCTCACACCGGTCAGAGTTGCTAAAATGAACAAATCAAAAGACTATAGATGCTGGCGAGGGTGTGGAGAGACGGGCACCCTCCTACACTATTGGTGGCAATGTAAACTGGTGCAGCCGCTCTGGAAAACAGTGTGGAGACTCCTCAAAAAACTATCGATAGAACTCCCCTATGACCCAGCAATAGCACTGCTGGGGATTTACCCAAGGGATAAAGAAGTGCTGATGCATAGGGGCACATGTACCCCAATGTTCATAGCGGCACTTTCTACAATAGCCAAATCATGGAAAGAGCCTAAATGTCCATCACCTGATGAATGGATCAAGAAGATGTGGTATATATATATACAATGGAGTACTATATGGCAATGAGAAAGAATGACATATGGCCATTTGTAGGAAAGTGGATGGACCTTGTGGGTGTCATGCTAAGCGAAATAAGTCAGGCAGAGAAGGATAGATACCAGATGTTTTCATTCATATGTCTACCAGGAGAGACCTGGCAGGGGACCATGGGGAGAGGAAGGGGGAAAGAGAGCGGAGAAGAGTGAGGGACACAGATCAAGGGAGACTACTGAATACTGAAGACGAACCATGGACTGAAAGGGGAGGGGGAGAGAGGGAGGGGGTGATGGTCATGGTGGGGGGCACTTGTGGGGAGAAGCACTGGGTGTTATATGGAAACCAATTTGACAATAAACTATTATTTAAAAAAATAAATAAAAATAAGCAAATAGTTGGACACCTCACTAGAGAAGATATTCAGCTGGCAAACAAACATATACAAATATAGTCAACATTATGTGTCATTAGGAAATTGCAAATTAAAACAACAATGAGATACCACCATATACTTATTAAAATGGCCCAAATCCAAAACACTGACAGTCAAATGCTGGTGAGGATATGGGATGTCTTTGTCTGTTTGGACTGCTATAACAAAATGCCACAAACGGAGTGGCTTATAAACAACAAACATTTATTTCTCACAGTTCTGGAGGTTAGAAGTCCAAGATCAGGTTGTCAGCAGGGTTGGGTTCTGGTGATAGTCTTCTTCCAGCTTGCAGACTACCTACTTAGCCATTTGTCCTCACAAGGTGGAAGGGGGAAAGGGAGTTTTCTCCCTGGCCTCTTTTATAAGGTCATTAATTTATTTTATGAAGGCTGTGTCCTCGTGGCCCAATTACCTCTGAAAGGCTCATCTCTTAATATCATCACAATAGGCATTTGGATTTCCACATATAAATGGAGGACTCACAAATATTCAGATAGCCCATAGCACGGGGCAACAGGAACTCTCATTCATTGCTGGTGGAATGCAAAGGTGTAGCCAAGACAGCTTGGCAGTGTCTGATAAAGCGAAATACAGCTTATCTGATGATCTAGCAATCATGGGCCTTATACTTGCTCAAATGACTTAAAACCTCTATGTTTATAGCACTTATGCCTGTACCTAGAGGCTTATATGTATAAACCTGAATGTTTATAGTAGTTTTATTTATAACTGCCCAAACTTAGAAGCAGCCAAGAAGTCCTTAATTAAGTAAATGGATAAACAAACTATGGTACCTCCACAGAGTAGAATATTATGCATCCATAAAAAGAAATGAGCTATCAATTGAGCCATGTAAATACATGAAGGTACCTTCAGTACATATTGCTAAGTGAAAGAAGCCAGTCTGAAAACGTTAACTTGTATGATTCCAACTATATAACAGTCTGAAAAAGGCAACAGTAAACAGATAAGTGATATATAGCATGGTGACTAGTTAATAATACTGTGTTGCATATTTGGAAGTTGCTAAGAAAGTAGATCTTAAAAATTCTCATCACCAGAAAAAAATTTCTTTGTAACTATGTAAGGTGACAAATATTAACTACATTTATTGCAAGAATATATGTCACAATGTATACAAATATAGAATCATTATGCTGTATACCTGAAACTAACATAATGGTATATGTTAATTAACTCAGTTAAAAGACTTTTTTAGAGGTGCCAGGGTGGTTGAGTTATCCAACTCTTGATTTTGGCTCAGGTCATGGTCTCATGGTTTGGGGTTCGAACTCCAGGTTGGGCTCCCCACCAGTAGTGGAATTCTCTCTCTTTCTCTGCTCCTCCCCCACTGACATGCATGCTCTGTCTCTCAAAATAAATAATAAACTTGAATAAACTTCTTCAAAAAAATTTTTTAAGATTAGTGGTTGTCAGGGATTACATATAAATGATTACAACTATATGACATTCTGAAAAAGATAATAGTAAAAAGGAAGAAAGGAGCTCTTAATCATGTCTGTGTTTTAGAAGTTCAGTCTGCTCATCATCCATGTAGCAGACTTAGCAGTCAGCAGAAATGGAAATCAGGTGGGGCACCTGCGTGGCTCCATTGGTTAAGTGCCAACTCCTGATTTCAGCTCAGGTCATGATCTCATGGTTAATGGGATCACACCCCTAGTTAGGCTGTGCACTGTCAGATTCTCTCTCTTGGGATTCTCTCTCCCACTGTCTCTCTGCCCCTATCTGTCTCTCTCTCTCTCTTAAAAATGAATAAGCTTAAAATAATATATTACGTATATAATAAATTAATAGATTTTTAAAAGCCAAAAAAGTATTTAATTATATATTTTCTCTCTCTACCAAATATTTATCATCAGCATACAAATATGTTCTAGTATATTGTGCCTTTAAAAAATTTGTTCTTGATCCCACATCATATCCCCCAACTAATATTCACTTCTGTGTCCTCTAACCAAATTTCTCACGAAAGGTTTTTACCTTCACTGTATCTTCTCCCTTATATATAATTCCCCCTTTTTTTTTAAAGCTTACTTATTTTGAGAGAGAGAGAGAGAGAACAAGGGGCGGGGGGAGGGCTAGAGAGAGAGAGAAAGAATCCCAAGCAGCACAAAGGCCAACTCAGGGCTCAATTTCATGAACCATAAAATTCATAACCTGAGCCTTAATCAAGAGTTGGACACTCAACTGACTGAGCCACCCAGGCAGCCCCATCATTCTCTTTTCATCTCAACCCAGGCTGGTCTCCTTCCTTACCACTCCTCTAAAACTCCCTTAGTTAAAATGACCAATGAGTTCCATGTTGCCAAATGTAACAGACACTTCTCTGCTTGCTTAGCTTGTCAATAGCATTTGGCACAACTATTACTTCCTTGGTGCGCTATCATTTCTTAAATTCCAAGACACCGTGTTCCTTTCTCTATAGTCAACCTCCAAACACTGAAATACCCCAAAATGAGTCTTAAACCTTCTATTCTCCATCTACATTCTCTAGTTAGGTGAGTTCATCCAGTCCCATTGCTTTAAATACCAGTTATTTGCTAATGTGTCTCAAAATTTACATCTCTAACCCTGACCTCTCTCCTCTGAGATTCAGACTTGTATATCCAATTGCCTATTAAAATCTCACATTTAAATATCTAGCTGGTATTTTAAACTTAGCATGTTCAAAACAGCATGCTTGATTCCTCTTCCCCAAACCAATCTTTGCCATAGTCTTTACTCTCTAGAGAGATCTCTCTAAATAAATAGCCACCATCATCTATGCAGCAATAACTTAAGCCAAGGCTAAATGTTATTTTTGAATCTTCCCTTTCCTTGTGTCCCATATTCAAAATTTTTGTAAGTCCTGTCCTGTCTACCCACAAAACACACCTTGACTCTTATCTATTTCTTTTTATCTCCACTGTCATCTTCACAGTCCAAGCTATTCATTGTCTCTTATCTGGACTATTGTAACAGGCTTCTAATGGGTAAGTCATATTTTAAAAATAAGTATTAGATCAGGATGCATCCCTGCTTAAAATGCTTTCATGGAAACTGACAAGCTGATTCTAAAATTCTAAAAGAGAATAAAGGGCCAAGAATAGCCTACATGACTTTGAAAGAGAAGAGGAAAGTAAAGTGTCATCAAAACCTACTGTTAAACCATGGTAGTTACAAAAGGGTGATATTGGTGTAGGAATAGACAAACGGAACAGTGGAACAGAAAAGAGAGCCTAGAAATAGACCCATGTTTACAAAGGAACTTAGAATATAGCAGAGATACTATAATAAATAGGTTCCACGGAAACTGGCTATCACTATTAAAAACATATAATTATACCAAATCACACCTCATATATAAAAATAAATTCCAGGTAGATTAGACTTAATGTGAAGAGCAAAACTGTAGAAGTTTTAGAAAAATAAATTATTCATCTGTGTAGGGAAAAACTTCATAAATAAGATACAAAAATCACAAATCATAAGGAAAATAAACTTGACTACCTTAAGATGGAAGCTTTCTGCATGATAAAGGATAATTTAAACATTTATGAGAATTTTTTAGGACAGAGATATATACCAAAAAGCAAACATACAAAACAATCTGTAACTGCACCACAAGATTATCCCTTTGGACATGAAAAAGAAAGTGTAGCCAGAAAATTTCAACAGTACAGAAAAGTACACAATAAAAGTAAAAGCTTTTCTCTCCAAAGATGACCCCTGTGATTTCTTACATATTTCATAATGCATATACCAACACATTAATTTAATTGAAAAAATATCTGTTTTGTTGCTAAGTTAAAAAAATAAGCAAATTGCCAAAGAATATATATGCTCTTATTCCTTAAAAAAAAAAGATACCTATGTATATATGTTTCTATAAGTAATGGAAAAGGTATAGAAAGAGGGAGAGGGAAGAATATTCTTTTACTTTAGATAATTTTGCATTGTTTGAATTATCAGAATGAGCACAATTAATTTTGATTCAAATGACTGTAATAAAACAAGGAAACAAAAATGAAAAAAATCTGCCCTATATTGTTCTAGCTAGAGAATGCAAGTACATGCCCCTCCATCAAATAAAACTGAATCACTTTATTTTTTAAATGCAAGAAAAATACACAAGTCTATCAAACCAATAAAACTTTTCTTAGGTAACTTGTAAAATAGGGGAGTTCAACGTAGTTCGGAAAAGAAAAAAAAAACAAATATCTGCATCAATCTAGTTATACACACACCAAACCCTTACCTTTGGTTGGGGGTAGAGGGATTTCCAGAGGAAGGAAAGATTAATACCCTCTTTGTTCACTCATGTAATGCTTGTTACTAGCATGCCCTAATTTTTATAAATTAAAAAAAAATTTTTTTTGAAAGAGAGAGAGAGCACAAGCAGAGGAGGGGCAGAGGGAGAGGGAGAGAATCTTAAGCAGCTTCCATGCCCAGCATTGGCAGAAGGAGGTGGTGCTCCAGGAGGGCTGATCTCAGGACGGTGAGATCATGACCTGGGCGGAAATCAAGACTCACATGCTTAATCCACTGAGCCACCCTGATGCCCCTAAATAATAAATACATTTTAATTAAAATAAAACCAAATTATGTCATATCCACAAATAAAAAGTACTAGAGGAAGTAAGAAAGGCTACTTTTTGTTACGTTACAGCACAGGCTCTGAACTCAAGATTCCAAGGTTAATAAACCCCAGCTGTGTCACTTTGGGCTGGGAAACTTTGGGCAGGAGACTAAACTTAAATTTTAACCTACCTGTAAAATAGGCACAATAACAGCATCTGCTTTATAGGCTTGTGATGGGGATTAAATAGTGCAAGGTGGGGTGGGGGGGAAGCATTTAACTCAGGACCTGGCATTAATGATACAGTAAATTTAGTAAGAATAAAAGTTAAATTAAGAATGCTGATAACTTTTCTGACATTTCTATTCCTAGAAACTCAGAAAACAAGCTGTGTGAGTCAGACCCCAGGTCAAAGGTGGGGTCAGCAGTCACTCAGCGAGTTGCACCCCTAGGACGAAGTCAGGGCTGGGGCACTGCCATAAGGGCCTTGAGAGATGCGCGGCTTGCCACTGCTTTCACAACAGGCCCCTTTCTGAGTCTGTCTGTCTCTCTGTCTCTCTGTCTCTCTCTCTCTCTAAATCTATTTATTTTTGAAGACAGAGAGGGTGCGAGCAGGGGAGGGTCAGAGAGAGAGGGAGACACAGAATCTGAAGCAGGCCCCAGGCTCTGAGCTAGCTGTCAGCACAGAGCCCGACACGGGGCTGGAACCCAAGAACCATGAGATCATGGCCTGAGCCGAAGCCGGACGCGTAACCGACTGAGCCACCCAGGCGCCCCCTGAACGTCTCTGAAAAGAAGTCTACGCATCCAAATGGATCAAAGAAATGGCCAAACTCTTGAGGCGGAGACTGGAGGAAGAGAGGGGTTGATCAAGGAACATCCTTTCGCATTTTACCCCAAACAGGAAAAGCCCTCCTGGGTCTGAAATTGCAGAAAATGCCAAAATGGACGCCCTTTGTGCCTCCTCAAGAGCCGCGACCTCAAAGTTGCTTCTCAGCACGTCCCTTCTCCCATCAATGCCCCTCTTGGGGCTCCCTTTTCTTCCGCTAGCGCAGACTCTGTCCAGTTCTGTGTTCCTGGCCGCAGTATCCCGTTAATCTAGTTTCTCCTTCTCCACTCCAGACTCCGTACCTCTCCTTCAATTTCTCGTCCTCCTCCCCAGACTCAGGTTACTTCACTTCCTTCACCGCCTCGGTGTAACTCTTCTGCCTCAATAAACCCTCCTCCGCCTCAGGGACCGCTCCTCCACCACCTTCCCCGCATCCACCTCAGGTTTCCCACCTTCCACCTCAGTTTTTCCCCCTCAGCCTCAAACCCCAAACTCCCGGCCCAGGCCCTCCCGGCTTGGCCCTACCGGGCTGCTCCAGGGTCAGCGCCCCCAGGCGGCGGACGCCTTCCTCGTCCAGATCCCACTGCTCCGCCATCCCCGCCCGCCTCTTACCTGTCTCGGCTCGCGAGACAGGCGTGCGTGCGCCAGGCCCCGCCCCCTCCACAGGCCCCGCCCCCACGCGTGCTGCGGCTCTCCTCCGAGCCGTTATTGCCTAGGTCACGCACCTGCCCGCTATCCTCCGGAGTCCCGACTATGGTATGGAGCCAGCCCTGGCGGGGGCGCCAAAAACAATAACGCAATAGGATGGCGTTGCGGATTATACCTTTGGGGTTAGGGACCTGGCTCTAGGACGTGGGGTAGTATATGGCCCAAGCTTTGAAGGATTGGGGGGCTGGCTTTGAGGAACTGGAAGAATGCACCTGTTTTGAGGGACGAAGCGTTCTAGCTCTGAGGATTTGGGAACTTCTGGTCTGAGGGGTGGGGGTGTGCCCCTTGAAGAGGTGAAGGTCTTTATATCTCAGTGCTTGGAGCAGTTGACTGAGAGGCCAGGCTGTGACAGCCGTATGAATGGAAGGGTGTCCAGATCTGAAGGATTGGGGTAGGAGGTGGGAGGCAGCTCTCTGTTGGGGAATTTGCCTCTGAGGAGTTGAAGTCCTGTCTTTAGATCATGGGCTGGTCCTAGCTCTAGAAATTGATTTGGAAGGCGCTTCTTTGGGAGACAGATCAGTGTGGAAAAGAAAGATACTCTTTGGAATGAGGTGGAGACGATTATGCTAGGGCTACCCCACTTCCTGTAGTCAGTCTAACAAGAAGCCTTTTGCTCCTCAAGTACTACAGGTCCTCAAGCTTGCCTGTGACTGAGGGCTCTCTCCAGACTGGGATAGTTCTATTTTAACAAACTCCTGTGCAGTCTTGGGAAGAAAACTCTAGAAAGAACAGCCACAACCGTAACCCCTACCCTCACTTCAGCAGGCACCTCTTGAGAGCCCACCTGTGGATGGGACACATATGTGTAAGAAAGAGGCAAACTCTTAAGCCAATACACTCTTGTCAAAACCTATCCTTAATAAGAAAAGAGGACTGAGAACAGAACTGTGGCTCACTTTCAAGGCGCTAGCAGATTTTCTTTGACAGCCCAAGTCCATACACTAGGGGCACTTACAATGAGCTCTCAACCAGCTAATCATCACCTTTAAGGACAACAGAAAGGAAAATCAAGAGTCCTTGCACGTTTCTGCTTTCTGCTCTAGGTGGGGACCTTAGTTACCATCAGCTTGTCATGTTCAGTCTTAGCCATGTTTAAGAGGACCAGGACTCAAAAGCCTAGATTAGCTCATTAGATGAGCTTTTCTTCCTCTGCTTCTGTGAATCATGGCACCATTTAAAAAACTGTAATCTTTCTCATGGCCCCTTTAACTCTTCTAGCCTCAAATGTGGCATATATAATTGTTCTTCTTTATCCCTGAATATTTAGACCAGGTTTATTATAAGAGAGAACTCCACCCCCTTCTTTGTTGCATGCATTTAGTTTCCTTCCAAATAGGAGGAGCTGTCAAAATAGGAGATGCAGAATTTGTTGGAGAAGTGGTCTTTTCCTCTTTTGAGCAACCACTTCGTTAACACTTTCCCTCCGCCAACATTTTAATACAAATTCTGAAACATTCAAATAGGTTGGTAGAACTATATACTCACCACCTAGACTCTATAGTGAACATTTTGCTGTATGTGTTTTAGCACATGTCCATCTATATATCCCTTTATCAATCCATAGTTTTTTGTTGCAGTTCAAAATGCTGTATCAGTACATTGCACCCCAATTGCTTCAGCATGCGTAATATTTACCTAGAATTCAAAATTGTTTTATGGCTCTTTTTAAATTTTGTTTACCAGAGTAGTGCTCCTTGAGGGTTTATTTTTAAATATGATACAGATGATGTATATGTTTGGTGATTTGTATGTTTATATGTTCTAGTTTTCTATAGTATTGATAAGCTAGGTCATCTTGAAGCAAGATAGACAATTCACTTATGAATAGATAACCCTGGATTTTTAAGCTGAAGAAGGTTAATGATCATTGCTGCCTTTGTATATATTAAAAGGAAACCATGGCATTCAGCTATCCTGTTATGGCCTCAATAATGTAATGTCTTTGCAGGTATGACCCTAAGAGAGCTCTGCATGCACTTAGTGGTGTGGGGAACGCCTCCTCATAATTCTCTTTTAAACGGCTTTATTAACATATAATTCCCATACTACAATTTATCATTTTAAAGTTTACAATTTAGTGGTTTTTCATATATTTACAGAGTTATGCAAGTAGTACCACAATCAATTTCATAACATTTTCATTATCTGAGAAGGAAATTCCATACCTGTTACTAGTCACTGCCCATTTCCCCCCACAACCTCTCCAGCCCTAAGCCACCACTAATCTACTCTCTACAAATTTGCCTGTTCTGCACACTACACATAGATGGAATCATGTAATATGTGGTCTTTTGTTTCTGGCCTTCTTTTACTTAGCATAACGTTTCAAGGTTTCATCCAAGTTGTAGCGTGTATCAGTACTTCCTTTTTATTGACAAATAATATTCCATTGCATGGATACCTTACATTTTATTTATTCATTCATCACTTGATTGACATTGGGTTGTTTCTACTGTTTGGTTGTTATGAATAATGCTTCTATGAACATTTCTTTGTAAGTTTTTGTAGACATAGGTTTTCATTTCTCTTGAGTTTATACCTGGAAGTGGAATTGCTGGGCCATATAGTAACTATGTATTTAACATTTTGAGGAACCACCAAACTGTTTTCCAGAGCAGCTGCACCATTTTGCACTCGCACCTGCAGTGTAAAGGAGTTCCAAGTTCCAATTTCTCCATCCTTGTCAACACTTGTTGTTATTTGTCACTTTGAGTCAGGTCCTCCTACTGGGTGTGAAGTGATATCTCATTGCAAGTTTTGATTTCCATTTCCCTGACACCTAATGATGTTAAGTATCTTTTCATGTTCTTTTGGCATTTGTCTATATCCTTTGGAGAAAAATCTTTTTAGATTTTTTACCCTCCTCCCTTTAAATATGGTTGTTCAACTTTTTATTATTTTTATTTTTATTATTGAGTTGTAAGAGTTTTTTAATGTTTGTTTATTTTTGAGAGACAGAGAGCTCACAAGTGGGGCATGTGGTGGGGAAGGAGAGAGACAGAGAATTGCACTCACAAACTGTGAGATCATGACCTCCGCTTAACTGCTTAACCGACTGAGCCACCCAGGCACCCAAGTTTTAAGAGTCCTTTATGTAGTCTAAATACAAGGTTTTTTTTTTTTATTAGATATGTGATTTGTAAATATTTTGATCCATCATATGACTTGTCTTTTTACTTTCTTGTGGTGTCCTTTGGAGCACAAAAATTTTTAATTTTGATGGACTTTTATTTCACTTGTACTTTTTGTATCTTATGTAAGAAGGCATTGCCTAATCCAAGATTATGAAGATTTTGTGTTTTCTTCTAAAGGTTTTATATTTTTAGCTCTTATTTTTTATTTTATTTTTTTTTCTGTTTTTACTTTTATTTGTGTGTATTTTATGCAGAATTTATTCCCGGGCCAGAAGTTTTTGTTTCTTCAGTTTCTTCTGGAATATCTTTTTCTTCTGTGCAACTTCCTCTTCTGGTTTAGGAACAATCTGCTCTTTTTCAGTGAGGATCATCTCACTGTGGCAGGGAGAGCTCATGTACGGGTTAATCCGACCATGAGCCCTGTAAGTACTATGCCACATCTTGGGGGCTTTGTTCGCCTGGATGTACTCAATGACCAGAGAATCTATGTCTAAACCCTTAAGTTCAGCATTACTCTCTGTATTTTTAAGCATGTGCAGTAAAAATTCAGCACTCTTTTTGGGCCACCGACCCTGTGTCCAGCCCCACTGTGTGGCCTGGGCACACCTACCAACTCCATCATTGTAGCGTCAGAACGGCACACATTGCTTTTGCAAAGTGTCATCTTTAAGATACTTGGTGACTTTTCGGATATGCATACCCTTGATGGCCTGGGCAGTTTTATGTGTGTTCTTAAAGTGAACACGAAGATTTGAACCTCTTGATTTGCATGATTTTGTCGGGTTTTCCAGGTCAAGTGAATAGCAAATCATTTTCATAGATCACCTTAGGCAGCTTACAGGAAGAGCCAAGCTCTTATTTTTTAGGTGTTAATTTTTGTGTATGGTGTGAGGAAGGGTTTTTCTTTTTCTTTTTCTTTTTCTTCTTTTCTTTTTTTTTTTTTCGCATGTGGATGTCCAGTTGTCCTAGCATCATTTTTTTAAAGGTATTCTTTACCTATTGACTTGCCTTGATTCCCTTGAGAAATTCAATAAACCATAAATATAAGGGTATATTTCTGGACTTCCAATGCTATTCCACTTAACCATTTGTTTCTTATATTAATAGCATACTATCTTGATTACTATAGCTTTTTAGTAAGTTTTGAAAGTGGGTAGTGAGAATCATCAAATTTTGTTCTCCTTTTTCAAGATATATATATATATATATATATATATATATATTTTTTTTTTTTTTTTTTTTTTTTTTTTTTTTTTTTTTTTTTTTTTACTATTCTGGGTCCCTTGTATTTCCACATGAATTTTAACATCGGCTTGTCAATTTTTGAAAAAAAAAAAAAGGCAGCTGGAATTTTCATAAGGATTCTGTTCAATCTGTAGATCAATTTGGAGAGTATTGCAGTTTTAGTAGTATTAAGTCTTTTGATTTGTAAATATGAGATGTTTTTCCATTTACTAAGGTCTTTTAAAATTTCTTTCAACGGTGTTTTGATCTTTCCAGAATACAAGTATTAACACTTCTTTTGTTAAACTTATTCCTAAATATTTTGTTCTTTTTGGTATATTGCTTTCTTAATCTCATTTTTTGATTGTTCATTGCCAGTATATAAAAATACAATTGATATATATTGATCTATACCTTTCACCCATGTTGAGTTAATTTATAATAATTTTCTAGTGAATTCCTTAGGATTTTCTGTATGCAAGATCACATCATCTACAAATAGAGATAGCTTTACTTCTCCCATTTCAATATGGATATTTTTTATTGTTTTTCTTGCATAGCTCTGTTTTCATTTTCTCTTTAGGAGGAGCCTGGCATGCCTCATGAATCAGCAGAGGATTTGTTTCATTTCAACGTTGGGGGCTGGCATTTCTCAGTTCCCAGAAGCAAACTTGCTCAGTTCCCAGACTCCCTGCTGTGGAAAGAGGCTTCAGCCTTGACTTCTTTGGAAAGCCAGAGGCTATTCATTGATAGAGATGGTTCCACATTTAGGCACGTGCACTATTACCTCTACACCTCCAAACTCTCCTTCTCCAGTTGTGCAGAACTGAACTTACTCTATGAGCAAGCACTGGGTTTACAGCTGATGCCTTTGCTGCAGGTAAGATACTCTTGTCTTCCAGGAGTGACCAGTAACATAGGCCTTATAGCACTAAATGTTGTGTCCTTTCATATATTGGTTGCTGAGATGACCCTCTTAATGGGGAAGTGTGATGAGTGAGTTAAAGTAATAAGTAATATACTGGAAATACTGAATAAAGCGTTTCATCCTGACTCTGCCTTACTTACACCAGTACCCACCACAGACCCAGGATGGGACTTAACGAACTGCTGAGAGGGTGCCCTTGACTTCTGGAAATCCTATTTTAAGATTCTTCTTGAATCTTAATTTTCCTCCAAACTACAGAAACCATTTCTGTGGCTTCTCTTAAGTAGTTTATTTTTAATTTTTGGACAATGATTTTTTTTAACTAGAAAAGCTAAATATTATGACTAGAAAGGACTACTAGCCATGCTCCATATTAATCCCACCATCTGGACAAAGTGTTGTTTACTCCATCTCTGTAAGCACTGACCCAGCAAGTCATAGTTCAGCTTAGGGAACTACCAACTGTGCCTCCCCAACATCTCTTAGAAGAAAATTGGAGTAGACAGTGCATGTCTGGGTCATACAGGAATAAGAACATTTCATACTGTGTGTTTTTATAGATAGTCCTTATTAAGTAACTTAATTTTTTCCCTTAAGTTATCATGTATTCGGAAATCAAAACCCTTCACATACTCCAATGCAAGTTGATTGTAGTATTCTTTTCATTTATTTTTTAAAGTTTATTTATTTATTTTGAGAGAGAGAGAGAGAGAGCAAGCAAGGGAGGGGCAGAGAAAAAGGGAGAATCTCAAACCAGCTCTGCACTGACAGTGTAGAGTCTCATGAGGGGCTTGATTCCATGAAACCGTGAGATCATGACTTGAGCTGAATTGGACGCTTAATTGACTGAGCCACCCAGGTGCCCCTTCTTTTTATTTGTTTAAAGCTACCCACCTGAAATAAATTTTTTTTCAACTACCCCTGGAATGGAGTGCTAGACTTGCTTAAAAGTGGCTTCAAAATTACTTAAATGGCCGGACATGTCAGGATTGCTGATGTTTTTATGCCAAGGCACCATTTTGTGAGGAAAAGAAGGGAGTCACTTCTTCACTGCAGAAAATCAAAGAGATCAAGGCAATTTTTCGAACCACTTTAAAGAACACAAGCCTATTATACAAACAGTTTATAAAGTGCTTTAACTCCTTTCCTGTCCTCACTTCCCTTATGGAAACAAAATCTATCTGGGAAGAAACTTCAGAATGGGAGGTAGCAACTTAGAGGCCAATGAGCTGGTCCAGTTCCCAAGTTACAAGTTGTGTGAGCAGTAGAAGCATTTGAAGAATCATGTGGATCTGCCTCCCTAAAAGATATAACAAGTGCTTATGTTTTGGAAATAGTGTTTTCAAAGAAATAAACATTTAGGCTGGCCTAACTGAAGTGATGTTTATTCTTTGAAGATGAGTGTAAATACAGCTGGAGAATCCATGGCCATCTCAAGCAAATCAACAGCCTCACACATTTCCATCACTTTACCATTGCTAAGGCCTGTCCGTATATTCAGTTTCTTTCATAAATGTACAGATGGTTTGCTTGGAGAAAATGGAGTTTTCCAATTATTAATCTAAAGACTCCTCAGGCAGCCCAAATTAATTCATTCAGCCAGTATTTACTGAAAACATTTTGGGTACCAGACATTATACCTGTGGGCTTTAAGGAAAACATGGGATGAACCAATGAAAATAAGATGTCACAAGTGAATTTAAACTTTCTAATAGGCATATTAAAAAAATTAAAAAGTGACACTAATTTTAATATTTTATTTAACTAAATATACTTAAAATACTATCATTTCAACATGTAATCACTATTTTAAAACTGATATATTTTACATTTTTTGTACTAAATATTCAAAATCTGAGATGTGTTTTATACTTATAATACATCTCAGATTCAGATGATTGCATTTCAAGTACTCAGTAGTCACATTGGCTAATGGCTACCATATTAGACAGCACATATCTAAACGGTTCTTATGTGCTGGTGCTCCTCACTGAAGCATCCCTCAGATTTAACTCCTAGTAATAAAAATGGGACTTTGCCTCCTGCTAACTAAAGTCACTATGCCCTCAACAGATCACATATCCTACTCAGAATTTTCTGTTGCAAAGTAGGCTTTTTTGGAAAGCCATGTAGAAAAGCCAACAATTAGAATGAGATGGGAAGCTTCTGGATTACAGACACCTGATCTCACACTGCTGCTACACTCTCTACCTCTCCTTATCCCCCCACATTTCCACTCTTTCTCTCTCTCATCCTTCCTCCACCTGCCCACTCTACCTCCTTTCAGCCTGTAGCTTTGGCCTTTGGCCTCCAAAGGACACACTCAGTATCTATTATTTTCTTGATTCCAAGCATAACATTTATTATGTATTGAGCACCAATCAAGAGCCAAGCAGTGGAGATATAGGAATGAACCATATAGCCATACAATGTCAGGTAGAGGTAAATGCTATGAAGAATAGAGCAGTGCTTCATGTGTAATAGTGAAGGAGGAGGGCATTTCTGTATTATAAGACTTCTTGAGCCTTCAGAATGTGTTTGTACGATTTTCTTTTTGTGTGTGTAGTTTTTATTCTGTCAGTCACTGCCCTTGTACTGGAGCGTAAGTTGAAAGAATAAAACATTTATATCTAACCTGCTTGTTTTTAAATGTACAAATGTGTAGTATGTGGAAAGCAGATAGCAAGTGAGTGAGACCTAGGAAGCTACTCCTTTTGAACGAGTGGTAAGGGCATGCCTCACTGACAAGGCAACATTTGAGCAGAAACCTTCAGGAGAAACAAGTCTTGCTGATGTCTGAGGAAAGAGCTTCCCAGCCTAAGGAAAGGCACATAAAAACACCCCGAGGTTAGAGTGACTTGAAGGAGGCAATCTCAGAGGCCACTGTCTGGTACAATGAAAGGTAGAAGATCAAAGGTAGATGGTGAGGTCACAGGAAGCCAGGGGACAGATTTTACAGAGTCTTGTAAGCCACATTAAAGACATAAGATCTCTTCTAAATGTTATAGGTAGGTTTGGGAGATACTTAAAGAAGTAAACTGATCAAATTTTAGTTTCAAAAAGATAACTGGACCTTAGGTTAAGCAATGGTTTCTCAGGTACAATACCAAAAGCACAAGCAACCAAAGAAAAAAAATAGATAAATTGGACTTCATTAAAGTTAAAAACTTCTGTGCTTCAAAGGACACTATCAAGAAAGTGAAAAAGACAACCCACAGAATGAAACAAAATATTTGCGAATCACAAATCCGATAAGAAACTTGTATCCAGAATATATAAAGCACTCTTACAACTAAACAACAAAAAGACAATCTAATTTTAAAATGTGCAAAGGATTTGAGTAGACATTTCTCCAAAGAATATATACAGATGGGCAATAAGCACATGAAAAGATGTTTAATATCAATAGCCATCAGGGAAATCCAAATGAAAACCACAATGAGATATCACTTCACATTCACTAAGATGGTTATCATCAAAAAGACAGACTAGAGGTGCTTAGAGGGCTCAATTGGTTAAGCCTCCAACTCTTGATCTTGGCTCAGGTCATGATCTCACAGGTCCTGAGGATGGAGCCCAGCATTGGGCTCTGCACTGACAGCATGGAGCCTGCTTGGGATTCTCTCTCCCTCTTCCTCTCTCTCTGCCTCTCTCTCTGCCTCTCTCTCTCTCTCTCTCTCTCTCTCTCTCTCTCTCTCTCTCAAAAAGATAGGTAAATAAACTTTAAAAAGAGAGAAAGAGGCAGTAACAGGTATTGGTAAGGATGCAGAGAAATCAGAACCTTCAAACACTGCTAATGGGAATGTAAATTTGTACAGCATCTTTGGAAAACAGTCTGGCAGTTTCTCAAAAAGTTAAACATACAGTTATGATGTGACCCAGTTAATTCCACTTCTAGGTATATGCCCAAGAAAAATTAAAACTTACATCCACACAAAAACTTGCAAATGTTCATAGCAGCATTACTCATAGTAGCCAAAGAGTAGAAACAATCTTTTATGTTCATCAGCTGATGAATAGGCAAACAAAATTTATATATATCCATACAAATGAATATTATTTGTCAATAAAAAGGAATAAAGTGGGGCCCCTGGCTGGTTCAGTTGGTTGAGGGTCTGACTTCAGCTCAGGTCATGACCTTGCAGTTCAAGAATTTGAGTCCCACATTGCTCTCTGTGCTGACTGCTCAGAGCCTGAGATTGTGTCTCCCTCTCTTTCTGTCCCTTCACCCACTCTCTCTCTCTAAAATAAAATAATAAATAAAATAAATAAATAATAATAAATTTAAAAATAAATTTAAAATATTTTAAGGAATGAAGTACGTATACATGTAACAACAAGCATGAACTTCAAAACATTATGCTAAGTGAAAGAAGCCAGATGCAGAAATGTATGATTCCATTTATATAAAATATGCATAATAGGTAAAGTTATAGAGACAAAGTAGATTAGTTGTTGCCTAGCGCTAAGGTAGAGGGTGGGAACGATAGGGTGGGCAGGATTAGCAATGACCCTTAATGGGTGCAGAGTTACTTTTTAGAATGTTGAAATAGATTGTGGTTCACAATTCTGTGAACACACTAAAAACCATTGAACTGTACAATTTAAATTGGAGCTTTTATCATTCATATTATATATAATGTGAATACATTTCACATTAAATATATTTCAATAAAACTATTTAAAAAATCCTTGACTTCTGTCTTGATATTAGACCAGGAGTTATCAAACTATAGCCCATGGATGAAATCTAGCCCACTACCTTTTTTATACAACCTGTTAGCTACAAATGATTTTTACTTTTTTAGATGATTAAACAAAATCAAAAGAAAAATATTTTATGGCACATAAAAATTACATGAAATTCAAATTTCAGTGTGCATTAAGTTTAAGAAAAAAACATTTATTTTTCAAGGAAAGAGAGACAGAGCATGAGTGAGGGAGGGGCAGAGAGAGAGGGAGACACAGAATCTGAAGCAGGCTCCAGGCGCTGAGCTGTCAGCACAGAGCCTGATGTGGGGCTTGAACTCATGAGCAGTGAAATCATGACCTGAGCTGAAGTCAGACGCCCAACTGACAGAGCCACTCAGGCACCCATGTCCATTAAGTTCTATTGGAACACAGCCATGCTCATTTGTTTATATATTATTTATAGCTGCTCTTGAGCTACATACAATACAGAGTTGAATAGTTGCAACAGGGACCATATTCTCAAAGCCTAAAATATTTACTCTCTTCCCTTTACAGAAAAAGATTTGCCAACCCCTGGCCTATACTCCAGTGAGACACAGGAAGAAGCAGGAAGACCAGTTAGGAGATTCCTATAGCATCCAGATAAAAAATAGTGGGAGTTTGGCCTAAGGTGGCAAAAGAAGTGTTCACATTCTGGATGTGTCTTGATAAAACTGACACAATTTGCTAACGAACTGTGGTAGCGTGAGAGAGAATACATAATTCCTTTGTATCCTGAGCATTAAGGTGAATGGTGGATTCCAAGGGATGTGCAGGTTGAGGGGGGCGAAATCAGGAGTAAGGATTTGAATGTGTTAAGTTTAAGAGGCAAGAAAAGGGTATTTATTAAACATCCAAGTGGCGATGGTGAGAAGGCAGTGGAATGTATAAGTTTTGGAATTCATGGGAACAGTCTGATCTAGAGGTATAAATTTGGGAGTCATCAAAGCTGGTATGTAAATCCATTAGCCTGGATGTTCACAGGGAAACACAGAGTAGTCATTCCAGGTCTGTACATTAACATTATAGTGCTTCCTAGAACTTTCTATGTAATTTGGAAAGACCCCTTTGCCAATATGTAAACTGCTTCAAGCCTCTCACAAGCTATCAGCCTGGTTGAGAGTCATAGCTGCTACTGGAGCTATTTTTGCTATTTCTGCTGTTTCTCTTCTGGGTCACTCACAAGGGTTCCAGGTTTTTGGCAGACTGCCAGTTCCCTTTTACTTGCCCCTTTGAAGCCCACTGAGGACTTAGTATAACAGTACACGCTACTTGTGTTTCCTTTTCCACCACCCTCTGGGAACTTATACGCTTGGAAACTTAAATTATTCTGCCTGTGAGCATTCTGCTATCAGCAAACAACCCGCATACACCTGCATTCCACGTGCTCAAGGGAGTCAGGGAGTTTTTAGGTTGATCACACAAATGATGCTTTTAAGAAAACAGACCACTGACAGTCTCGCAGTTCCTATTACTCACGATGTTAAGACAGATTACCACTGTAGTCTTGGAAAGGAAGATTACATAAAGAGTAGATATTCACCCAACAGTAGCTTCTCTGTGGATATGAGTAAGTCGACAACCCTTGACCTGGCAACTCCTTACCTTGACTCATAGCTCAACACATACCCATGCATGGGCACTAACACACACACTTTGAAGTCCAGCCATGTCCCTAAGCACCCCAAACACCTTCTCTCCACACTTTTTTACTTGCTGTTCCTTCTTACTAGAATGCTTCCCCTTTAAGATTTGCCCTAAATGTGGTCCAAGGGATGTCTAGCCTGACACTTCCAGGAGGAGTTTTTGTCTCTCTGCTCTGCTCTCAGTTGATTCCTGTCACCTATCAATGCTAATTCTATTTGGATCAGGTATTCGTATGTCTTTCTCCCTCATGTATTCTTTTCGTGTTTGCATTTCTAGTATCTCATAGTACCCAGCCTATAACAGGTATTTAATAAGCATCCACTGAGAGAACATTGAATGATATACCCAAGACGACCTACGAAGGCTGAATCTACTTCTGCAGGGTGAGGGCACTGGCGCTGGCAGTGGAGGGGCAAGTTTGAGATGCCGATAGTTGTGTCTTATTTGGCTTCTTTGGCAGATAGCAGCTGTTCTCCATATCCTTTTGTTCTACCAACCTTGCTTCCCTTGAGCTGCAGATTGATGCTGGCCTTGTTTTTACAAGGCAGCTGCAAGCTCCCCCAAGTTCCCTCCAACAGCCCACTTCAGAGCGTAAGGCATCTCTGAGCACTGGTTGTGCTTTGGAAAACCTCCATTAAGTCCTAGAGTTCTTCCAGTAGTTCATTTGTCAGCCATATTTTGGCACTATACATATACACATACACACTCGCCCCCATGCCATTTGTCTTAACATTTCTTCTGATTGACATATTTTTTCACTACCATCTGGGCCAAAAGTAACATTAATTATCCTTGTGCTAGTAATTAGCCATCTAAATTTGGGTATATATTTCCCTAAATAAATCCTCCCTCTAATAACTTTCTAGGTCACAGCATATGAATAGTAAAAGTCATAGAAGTAATATTCAGGCCATTCAGAAGTGGAATTGAAGTCCATAGGAGACCAGCCAAATACTCTGTGACAATTTCAGTCAACAAAGCCAAAGAACAGCGGGAAGCTAGGCTCTCTGAAATTCTCTTCACTCATTCATTTCTTAATTCATTCTATGAAATTGTATTGAGATTCCTCAGGCACTGTTATGGGTGCTGCAAATAAAGCAGAAAACAAAACAGGCAAGATCTCCACGGTATTGGAGGTTTTATCTACTAGGGAAGACTAGCAGATGTTAAATAAGTAGGTGTTACTAAGAACAAGAAAGCATTATGAGGGGGTTAGGGAATGTGTTCTTTGGGTTCTTATAGTACCTAAATGGCTTCCCATGAGTAGAAAGCCTTGAGTTTCTAGAAGCCAGAGCAAGGCTTGGTTGAGAGAATTTAGAAAACAACCTGGTTATTAAGGCTCCTGGGCCTAGTGCATGCAGCATGACTTGACTGGCAGGAATTGTGATCTTCTGAGATTTATTTGTATGTTGTTGTTGTTGTTAAGATTTTTTCAAACATATCTTTCTTGGAGAGCTCACACTTCACATTTCTAGAAGTAGCAATAAGTGGAGATTTCATTTCTACAAAACAGATCATTCTCCCCTCAGATAATACATCTCTCAAGCTAGTTGGAGTGTCATTACTGACCCACCCCACAGGGTATAGCTGTGTACCAAACAGCACTTCGAACAAAGGCATCCAGGCCCAGAACAACAGGTTGTTCTCCCAGACAGGGTCCCTCCCCCAGTACGTCCCTTCCACAATGGCCAATATAGAGTTGTTCAAAGGCACTGTTGTTTCCTCCACTGGGACAGAATTTCAGGATTTGAATTTGCAAGTGAAATAAATGGCAAGTTCAGGTTCTTCTGATGCTGTCAGCTTAGCATGGGTCTCTAATGGTCTGCCTGTCTCTTGCAGGCTCTCCCTAGTTTTACTCTCTTTTCTTGCTACTTAACATCTTTTGATCCATCACCAATCAGACTCAAGCTGAGGCTTTTCTTCCTGTCACCGTGTCCCCTTCTCCTTCATCTTTGTCCCTCTCCCCCTTAGATCTTCCCTCTGGACTTTAGGTCCCAAGTTGGAATCACTGTCTTCACTACCCTCTGAACTCTCTGAGCACTGCCCAGTGTAATCCTATGTTGGCTTTTCCTATGGTTTTGGATACTCAGCATCTTTGGATACTCAGTTTTTGTAAATGTAGTCTGCTTCTCTGCCAGCTCATTTTGGGCTCCCTCATGTCTCATTTTGCTTTTCTTTCCGGAGTCCTCAGCCTTCTAGCTCTCCATTCATGTGAATTCATTCATTCAACGCAGCAGTTGAGCACTTATTATACATCAGGTTCTAGACTAGAAGCTGAAAGAACAGGCCTGAATCCAAGCCACAGAGACCCAGATAGAGAAGTTTAGAAGGGTTTATGACCTAGGAAGATGACCCACTCTAGCTCGGGGAGGCTCCAGGCTTTACAGGCAGAGAAGGGAGAAGAGAAGTGTTTGGGGGAAGAGGAAATAATATATATAAAATTGAGGAGTCATTATAGAACATGGCATGTCTTTGGAGTTTTGCAGAGTTTAGTGTTGCTGATGATGGAGTGTGGACAGAAAGAATGGTAGGAGATGAAGCTGGAAAGGTAGTTTGGGACTTGACCATTAAGAGGAAGAAAATTAGGGGCTCCTGGATGACTCAGTCAGTTATGCATCTGACTTTGGCTCAGGTCCTGACCTTGTGGTTTGTGGGTTTGAGTCCTGCATTGGGCTCTGCACTGACAGTACAGAGCCTGCTTGGGATTCTCTCTCTCCCCCGCTCTCTCTGCCCCTCTCCCACTTGCACTCTCTTCAAAATAAATAAACTTAAGAAAAAAGGAACTTAAAATTGTATTACTTCCTTTAATCCTTACAACAATATCTTCCAGATTTTACTATCTCGACTTTGCCTATGAGGAGCTTGAGGCTTCTAGAGGTTAAGTGACAGATGGAAGGAAGCTGGTCAAGAGCAATGGTTAAGAGCACAGACTCTAGAATCCTGGGTTCCATTCCTAGCATCTCCTCTTACTTGGGGCACTGAGACTCATTCTCTTCTTGGGCCTTTCTTTTCCTTTTGCTAAAATAGAGTGATAATAGTAAAACCTACTTAGTATGTGTTGGGGGGGGGCATTAGGAGGGTTCAATTTTAAAATGCCTGGGTAAGGGTGCCTGGCTGGCTCAGTAAAGTGTAAAACACTTGATTTGGGGGTTGTGAGTTCAAACCCCACACTAGATGTAGAGATTAATTAAAAGATAAAATCTTTAGGTATTTGATGGGTTTTCGTGCAATCGTGAATGGGATCAGTTTCTTAATTTCTCTTTCGGCTGCTTCATTTTTGGTGTATAGGAATGCAACTGGTTTCTGTACATTGATTTTGTACCCTGCGACTTTACTGATTCATTGATCAGTTCTAGAAGGCTTCTGGTGGAGTCAATTGGGTTTTCCATGTAGAGTATCATGTCATGGAAAACCCAATTGACTCCAGAAAACTTATGAAAGAGATCGAAGAAGACACCAAGAAATGGAAAAATATTTCCTGTTCATGGAT
>PISW01014135.1:0-22599 GCA_004023785.1 Mungos mungo
CCCCGTCTCTCCCTCTCTCTCTCTCTTTCTTGCCCCCCTCCTCTCCCGGGCTAGTGTACATGCACTGTCTCTCTCACTCTCTCCCTCTAAAATAAAATTTGAAAAAAGGAAGCAATTGCGTTACAAGCAGTAAAGCAGTACTTCCCGCCTCCTTTAATATCAAGAAGCTAGTTTCCCCACAGCCGCTTAGCCACAACTTCTGAAATCTACAAAGTTCTGAAAACTAGATTTTGTGTAACTCATTTGGTGGCAAAACCTAATATTAATTCAAGTTGAAGCTTGAATTTTTCCTACTTTGTGTTAATATTTATATATTTAGCTGCAGAATATTAATGTGTTAGATGATAGGGTGGTACCCATTGGGAATGTTACATTATATACAGTTTATGTATTATGTTATCTATCTAAAACTTTTTAAATTCAAAATTCCAGAATACATCTAACTTTAAATGTTTCAAATAAGATTATGAACCTGTCTTGGCCAGTCTGTATATTTAGTAAAATCAGAGCTATATAATAAAATTTTAAAATGCAAAACAAAATAATTACTTGATTTATAAAATGGTAAATTTTGAAGAAATAGTATAGGAGTATAGTATAGTATCATATTGTATCGTATCATGTAGTATAGTATAGTATAGTATAGTGGTTAAAAACTTGGGAATTGAAGCCAGAGTACCTGGGTTCAAATCCTGGAGTTGCCAAACTTACTAGTCATGTGATCTTAGGAAAGTTCTATAATTTCTCTGTACCCGATGTTGCCCATCTGAAAAAAATTGAGGTAACAGTAACTACCTCACAGATGTTGTGGGGTTTGAGTAATTTCATCTAAAGCATTTAGAATAATGTTGGGGCACCTGGGTGGCTTGGTTAAGTGTCTGACTGTGCCCTAGGTCATGATCTCATGGCTCACAGATTCAAGGCCCACACTGGGCTCTGTGCCGACAGCTTGGAGCCTGGAGCCTGGTTTGGATTCTGTCTCCCTCTCTCTGCCCCTCTCCCACTTACATTCTGTCTGTCTCTCTCTCTCAACAGTAAAAATAAACATTTTAAAAAAGTGTTTAGAATAATGTTTAACATGTAATAAGTGTTCACTTGGTAGTGGTGACACAGATTTATTTAATTAATCTACCATATTAAATCCTTAATTAAAATATCGAAGCCAAACTGTAACTCTAAAGAGAAATCAAGTCCTGTTTGTCTTTCTAATAGGAAACTGATGACTATAGATATTTTGATCCCAAAATGCTGCGGGGCAATGACAGGTAAGCAGCTCTTGGCTTGTGTAATTTGTTTATAGGTTTCCCCACCCCAGCAAGAATGGAAAACTGATTTTTTGTTATAAATCAGTAATTGCTTATTAAGTATTCAAACTGTATACAAAACTGGTAAGTAAACAGTATGATAATCTCATTACATAGAGATAATCACTGCTAATCGTACTTAACATTTTGGCATTTTGGTTCTTGTCAAGTCTATACACTCACACGCCAAAAAAATACATTATATATTAGTTGTTTTGGTTTTTCTTAATGACAAGATGGCAATATTACAAAGTGTGGGGGGAAGGGGAATTTGAATAATGTGCTTTCAAATGAATATTCTTATTGAACCAAAGCAAAACTGGGAACTTTATGTTGAATACCAGTTGTGGATTTGTTTTGTTTTGTTTTTAACTGGTCCATAAAATCCCAGCCCTGTGGATTGTTGTAAATACTTCATGGCAATGGAGCACTCCACAAATTTTTCTTGTTTTATAACAAACATGGCATGAAAAGTACTTGTTTACTTCATTATTGATATTATTTTTCAAGGTTTAATTCATGGTAGTTTACAATAGCCTACAAGACATAGAGAAAGAATAGGCAGACTTAGGAGGAGAAAAAAAGCTGCTTAGAATGATCTTCTTTAGCACCACAATTTGGGTGAAGCTGGTTTCTTGCCTGCATCTTGTGTTTAGGATCTTTAGAATTTGCTTCTGCTTTATTCCAAGCTTTTACATCTTTGTAGATAGAATAAATAGTCTAGTCACTCGATAGATGTTGATTAGATTGTTTTGGTAATTTAAAAGATTCTTTTTTTTAGTTTACCAGAAATACTACCAAAGTTGCAAAAGCAGCAGTTAATAGCACTGGCAGAAGAATTTAACAAAGAATAAATTAGAGAAGGGAGAGAATGAGAAGTGACAGCTAACAGGTAGGGGGCCTCTTTTGGAGGGGACAAAAATGTTCTGAAATTAGCCAGTGGTGAGGGTTGTACAACTCTGTAAGTATACTAAAAACCACTCATTTGTACACTTTGAAACAGTGGATTTACAACTCTTTTCCTATCTTGATAATTCTCCAGTTGACAGTTAACATTTTAGTCTTCCTTGTATTTGCATATGGCTAACAGGTAGATACCTTTTGCTTCTTAGAAACTCTTAATTCTACTTTTATGGTAGTTTATGGATAATAATAATGAGTATTAGCATTGATAAGACAGGAGCTCAGTTTCATTTTTAATAGATTCAGCCTTCTGAGCTATTTTGTCACAGTCTTGGTTATTAATAACTAATAATGCAAGTTATTTACATCTCACCTCTCCCCATTCCATGTCTACTCTCAGGAACCTAAAGCACTCCAGAAGGAGGCCAAACACTGATGAGGTGTTTCAGGTGGACTTCTGGCCTTTTTAATGGACTATTCAGACAGGACATACAAATAAGGAAAAGATAATAGAACGGTGGAATCAGCCTTTCAGTAATTAGGGAAGGTATAATAGCTCTCCCCTCTTGTTTGGGATTTTCAAAAATTGAAGCTGTCTTTGTAGAGTACAGCCTGTTTTAGCACTGAAAACAAATATATATCCCACTCATCAAAGCTTTGAAAAAAAAACCTTTATTAAAGGATCTGTTGGACACCACGTAAGTCTTTATAAAACAAATACAGAAATGGTGGTTAATATATGTAGTGGTAAATAGTGGTATGCATAAATACAAAGAACTGCAGCAAAATGGAAATCCCTTCTCCCATCTCCCCTCTAAATTGTTATCCTCACCCCATGTGTTGACATCGTTTTTTCACAAATGTAGATACTGTGAAATTATGTTGAATATGGTAAAATTTTTGTAATTTACCACTAAAATATGTACCTTATCAACTTATACCAGATTTTATTCCTTATGAGAGCTGCGACTTGCTGCTCAGTGTTTCCTTCTCTTTGAGACAGAGAATCCCCAGCAAGCTGTGCACAGACAGTGGGGATCCCAGTGTGGGGCTCAGACTGACAGAACATGAGATCATGAACTGAGCCGAAACCCAGAGTCGGACACTTAACCGACTGTGGCACCCACGTGCCCCTCAAATTTTATTTTAAAGTAACAGACTGCCCTACTCTCTTTTAGATACTGACACACAGACTACTTCTAGCATATTCTTCGCATTTTAAAGTTAACAGATAATCCTACTCTTTTAGATACTGACACAAACTTCTAGCATATTCTTCTTCTAGCATGTTCTTCTGCATTCACTATTTGGATACACAAAACTAAAGGACCCAGCCTCAAAGAAAATGAAGGAGGAAAAATTGTAAATACATTTTTGTTTTTAGTGTGTGTGTGCACGTATGTATTTCCCATATGTCTTCTATCCATAATGAAAGCCTTGGGTGAAATTTTCAGTATTGTTTTTCTTTGTTACAGCTCAGTTCCAAGGAACAAAAATCCATTCCAAGAGGTAAGTTCTATATAAAAATTCTCTGCCTCTAAAAAAGAAGGAAGATGACCTGTTTTGAAGATTATCTTCATCTTAAACATAGCTTTATTACAGGTAATTTCTGGTAATCTTGTAAATCCAATTCTTTGTACCCAAGAATCTTTTTAAACAAGTATTAGTAACCATAGTTTCCTGATTTCTAAAACTACCTAAAAGAGTTTAAGCTTAATAATAACTGACACAGTCGATGGGCACTTGGACTGTCTCCACAGTCTGGCTAGTGTAGACAATGCTGCTGTAAACATCGGGGCGTATGTATCCCTTTGAATTAGTGTTTTTCTGTTCTTTGGGTAAACTCCTAGGAGTGTAATTGCTCAGGGATCATAGGGTAGTCTCTATTTTTAACTTTAGGAAGTTAAACTGAGGAACCCCCACGCTGTTTTCCAGAGCGGCTGCACTAGTTTGCATTCCCACCAGCATTGTAGGAGGGTTCCCTTTTCTCCACACCCTCACCCCAGTACCTGTTTGTGTTGTTGATTTTAGCCGTTCTGACAGGTATAAAGTGATACCACATTGTAGTTTTGATTTGTATTTCCGTGATACGGGAGTGTCCATTGACTGATGAATGGATAAAAAAGATATAAGATATACACACACACACACACTGGAATGTTCCTCAGCCATTAAGAATGAGATCTTGCCATTTGCAATGACATGGATGAAGCTAGAGATTATTATGCGAGGTGAAATAAGTCAAATAAAATACCAGTGGATTTCACTCATATCTGGAATTTAAGAAACAAAACAGACAAAAACAGGGAAAAGAGAGGCTAACCAAGAAATAGACTCTAACTATATAAGAACTCTGATGGTTAGCAGAGGGGAGGTGGGTGGGGAAATGGGTGAAATAGGTGATGGGGATTAAGGAGAGCACGTGCTGTGATGACCACTGGGTGACGTATGGAAGTGTTGAGTCACTAGATTGTACACCTGAAACCAGTATTACACTGTATGCTAACTGGAATTTAAATAAAAACTTAAAAAGCTGATACAAAACTAGGTAATTCACAGAAAAAGAAGTCTAAGACTGTGGCAACAGTTGTGAAGATACTGTGACTGTGTTTTCATTTGAAATACAACAAGCTTCTCAAAAATAAGTACAGTGAAGAACATGTATGGGAGATTATATAAATGCTAATTTTGTTTTTCCTACCTTCAGTAAATAATGTCAAATTCTAAAAAGCCTTTTAGAGAAGGCCCTGTAGATTTATTTGCTATTACTTTATGAAGATGAGGTTTATTTTTGGAAACACATTTTTTTGTAATTGATAGTAGCATCAGGTGCTTAGGATGTGACCTTTTGCTAGCTTGTATTTTTTTTTTAACTAAGTTGTGGAATATGCTCCAAACTAAAAGCCATGTTGCTTCAAAGTTAAAATACTGTTTCTTTCAACTTACCTATTTCTTTTTTCTGTTTGCATTTTTAAGGCAATTGTTTTCGTGGTAGGAGGAGGCAACTACATTGAATATCAAAATCTTGTTGACTATATAAAGGTACATGTTGGCCTTTTAATTGCTTAAGCATTTGCTGTTTCACAGTTCTGTGTCTTTAAAATACTAGCATTCTTTGGTCACTCTTTTGATTCTCAACCCTTTTTCTAGAGGTAGTTTAAAAGTCCTCATCCAGGGGGGAAAATGCCCATATGCTCCTTGTTTTCCTATTCCTATCACATTTCTGGGCTAAAATTGTACTTGATCTGGAAAATAATGTCTTATTGATGTAATGTACTTGGCACCTATCTATCTATCTTTATTTGACTTTAAACGTTTAGAGACCTCAAGTAAGCTCCTCTTCCAAAAAAAGTCTACCTTGGTGAAATGATTTAGCAAATCCATTTACCTGAATAAGCACTTTTCTCCCATCCTCTTGACTTAAATCAGCAACACACTTGGAATGTCTTCTTTTTCAGCAAACAGGAAGTAGCTAGTTAGCCATAGAATGCTATTCAAAGCTGACAGCAGCAGGGAGTGACAGACTAAGCAAAAGGATATGAAGAGCAAAAACGCCATTTAAAATGTAAGGGCAGGGGCGCCTGGGTGGCTCAGTCAGTTGAGCGTCCGGCTTCGGCTCAGGTCATGATCTCGCGTTTTGTGGGTTCAAGCCCTGTATCGGGCTCTGTGCTGACAGCTCAGAGCCTGGAGCCTGTCTTCAGATTCTGTGTCTCCCTCTCTCTCTGACCCTCCCTTGCTCATGCTGTCTCTGTCTCAAAAAAAAAAAAAAAAAAAAAGTTAAGTAGTAAGAGGGAAAAAAAAAAAAGACAAATGTCACAGAGCTTCAAAACTATCAGGCACGATTCCTGGGATCCGATTTCAGTTGCAGAGTGTGAACCACCAGGATCTGTGTAAGATGCCATGGTCACAGGGCAACATCCAACTTGTCCAAGGAGAGGTCTTTGGTACCCCACTCTGCTAATATAGCCAAGACCAGGTTGCATGCGTGGGCCCAAAAGCAGAAACCAAAGAACCGTGACCGGAACCAGGTACAAACCATCCATCTGTAGAATTTCTGTAAACAGTGTTGACAAGCTCGTTCAAGTTGTCCCCTAATCTGTCTGTGACCCTTGCAGGGGTCTGATTGATCTATTTCATTCAGGTTTGGCGAAGGGTCAGCAACACGAGTGCTGCAGGTGTTCCCGGGGATAAACAGAGGACTGCAACAGAGGAGCTGAGAATAATCTGTCCTTAGACCACACTCCCCAGTCTTGGTTAAGCTTCCTAATTACACTTGTCAGCATTCTTCTTTCTGCATCTTTTTTTTTTTTTTAACATTTATAGAAAAGAAAACAAGGATAAACATCAAAATATTAGTCATTTTTGGAGTAGAGTGACTGAAATGCACTGAAATTGTTTTGAACCACATATAAGGTTGACGACATACCTCTACTATAGAAATTTTAATTTTGTGAAATGTCAAGTTGATTTTGTAAAACAGTTATTAACTAAGTCTAGTTTTTTGATCAGTCCCTTTCATCAGAAGATCATGCTATCAGTGATAGGTATGTAAGCCCCTTTATCTTTTACTTGGTTTCAGTTTACAAAGTATTTTTTCCTTGATTATTATTCCCCCCCCTCCCCTCCCCTTCCAAAAACATGGTGTAGAGGCAGGAGGACACAGGATGCTATGACTAGTCAGGCATGCAGCACTTTTCTTAAGAGGTCATCACTTAGGTTAATAGTTACACACTGGTCTTTGGCTCTGCTGGTGGACAAATTATTTTTGTATGCATTTTAGTGGAAATACTATCCTAATTTTGCCTCCACAGAGGGATCTTCTAGAATATAAAGAACCCATAAAGAAAAAGGACGATTAGAATTTTTCTAAGGTTTATTCCCTAGATGTTATTAGCATCATCAGGGCCTAGGACATGGGTAACTGCAGACTAAATCATTCTTTAAACTGCTGGAACCCAGCTTGGACCTTCAGCTTCAAATGAAGGAGGCAATTTCTGCAGGTCTTGTGGGCATGTGTAAATATAGCTTCGAGTTTTATTCTCCTGCTCTTGGCCTCTTACAAGGTACAGAGATAATGTTAGCTTTCCTCTTTTTATTTATTCATTTATTGTCTCTTTTTCAGGGAGTCATTTTTACCCAGAATTTGGCCCCTGGTTTAGAAGACTGGCACTTTTCACCAAGATGGCTGAACACTAGAGCTGGCAGCAGTTTTGAATAAAACTGGCATGACCAGACATCCTCATTAATATTACTGAATGCTTTCTTATAATTAATTTCATTCAATACATCACTGTTATACCAAATAGCAGTTACACTATGAGTTCAGTTTTTAATGAAAGGAGGAAGTACCAAGTTAGGCATAATTAAGAGGAAGTTGCACTGAAATACTGGCAACTGCAGATTTTAAACCTATTCCTCATTGGATGATACAGACAGTTTACTGGTGTTAATGTTAGTCTGTAAATGCTGTAGAAGATACAAAAAGAGAAATTATGAGCGAGTAAAGTTTGATGAAGGGGGAATGGGATGGTGCAGGGAGTCTGGACTAAGTACACAATCTTTATTTCTCAGTGAACCTTTGAAGCCATGGTGGTAACATTTCGCTGTGAATGAAATGTCCTAACTGGTGATTAATACAGGCCTGTGCTAGGGTCCAGGATACACTGGGGGCAACTTGCACTAGCTTGTCATTACTGCTTAATAGAAAACAGAATATTGATGATCTGCACCTCATTTGTTGTGTTTTCTTGCTTCTGCTCTTTGAGCCTGGTCATGCAGCCTGACTTGGGTTATGTGGTCAGAGATGTATAAAGAACCCTCCTTGGACAAGACTGGGCCTCCCTGCATCCAAGGTATCTGCGCTGGAACTTGGTGATTCACAACTGAAAATAAAATGTGTCCTGTAATGCTGAGATGGGATCCTGAGGCCTGTGCCCAGAATATTTGGACCTTTCTACTGTTTCCCTGGGCTTGCTTCATCCTAGTACGCTGTGACCTCTGTTTTTATTACGGTCTTGAGTAGGTCCTGGCGTCATATGAGCCAGTGGTATGACCGATCTTGTGTAACTGCTGCGTGTGACATCTCATTTTGAAAAAATGAGAGTAAGGTGTGACCGGCTTTTTGTTGTTCTCAGAGATGGCCAGCTAGACTTACTCAGCTGATACATCACCGGGAAATGCCTTTTCCTTGTATTACAAAGCCCTAATTCTGTTTCTTGATAAATTATCACATTTGCTTTGTTATGGGATAAACTTTTTACATTACAGGATAAGTGAATTTTCCTTTAAGCACACAATACATATAATAACGTAGTACTAAGGACTTAGAAAATTCTTCAGTAGAAGTTTTCACTGTTTTAACTGGGTTACAGCATTCTGCCAAAATCAGGAATGAAGTTATTGTAAATACAGTATTGCACAAATGAGACTGCGGTGACCACTCCCGCCATACCTGTACCGTAGCCTGCTGTCAGCGTAACAACACGAGCCCTGTTTTCTTCAGGTGGTGCACCGCCTATGTTGGAAGAATTTGGCCTGAGATTCTATAGATAATCATTCCTGTGAAATGTGGCAGTCACTTTATTCCTTGCAATTTTGGAATAGAGAGGTGCACACTAAAATTCAACAGCCCCTTCCCTTGTCCCAAAGAAAAGACCTTAAGGAATAAGAAAGTCTTAATTAGGCTTAATCACTCATTTGGTAATATTGAAAGTATAATTTGCTATGTACTTGTATCTGAATTCTGTCTTTTATTTTTACAGGGGAAGCAAGGCAAACACATTTTATATGGCTGCAGTGAACTTTTTAATGCTACACAGTTCATAAAACAGGTAAGGTGTACCTTCTTAGTTTGTTTCTTGTAACAGACCATAACTTGCTGTTGATATTTTTCAAAAGAGCAAGACAGTCATTATATTCATTTGAACCAGCTGAAGCCAAAAACCATAGAGCAATAAAAATAGGTTTTTCCATGGACTCTGTAAAGAAAACTGTGATAAATAACATTATTTCCATTTCCCCAAATCTATAAGGAGATAAATTCAGAAATTTTAAAATTGGGAGTAATATGCTCAATTATGCAAATTTCAGTTCATTTTCTTATATACTGTCCGTATTTCCAACTTAGCCAACCATATCACAAATTGGACTAACAGATTAAGTAACTTTCTGGATGAGGATGGGGGGATAGTTGTGTGCAGTAAATACAATGGAATTACATTCACTTGAAAGTTAATGACAGTAGTAGCTGAGATACAGGGAAGCTATACATTCTATTAGTATTGTTCCTGCTAATGTTCTTAATTCTTTTAATAAGCTTAACAGCTGAGAATGTTGATTAAGCTAACCAGTAATGTTCACTCACCTTTGCGGAGACTGCCATAAACATCATAACAGCATCCAGTACTCATTTTTAGCGACTATCACTAGCGTCATTTTCCAGCACATCTTTCTTATCCCCATCCTGTGGTTCTTGTGTTTTTAACCTTAATGTATGTAGTTAGTTGCCCACTGATAGAATACAAAAAAGTTCAAGACAATACAATGAATATGGGTACACTCCCCAGTCACATTTTACTGTACTTGCTTTCTAAGATACTGACTGATTTATCTATTCTTTCTATTCATTAGTACAGCTTCATTAATTTCAAAGTAAATTGTAGGTATCAGTGCACTTCCCCGTTAACACTTCATTGCCTAGGGGTTTTAGTTTTGTACCCTTTGGACATAAAATTTACAACAGTGAAATATACAGATCTGAAGTGTACGTTCCTGGGGTTGTCACATGTCTTCACCTGAATAAGCCAAAGTCCTGTTTAAGATGTGGAACCATCATACCATCGAGTTCCTCCGTGGTCTTCCCCAGTCCGGCCTTGTCCTCAGTTAACCCCCAACAGGTCTTGATAGTTTTCCACCATCGATTATATAGTGTTCTAGAAGAGGCAAGACTAAATGGATTATTTTTTTCTTGGATTAACTAGAGGATTCTCAATTTAGTTAATCATTTTAATGAAGCAGTTGTTTATGCTGATTTTCTGTATTCTTTGGTTTATTGATTACTTTGGGATATTAAATTCTAGTTTTTCTTTTCTCAAAATAAGCATTTAAAGCCATAAAATTAAAAACTCTTGCCAAACACTGCTTGAGCTGCATTTCACAAATGTTAATATATTTTTATCACCGTGTTTTATATTTTTAATATACTTGATGGCTTTTTCTTTAGCTCATGTGTAATTTAGAAATCTTCAAGTGTTTATGGGTTTTCTAAATGTCTTACTGATTTCTAATTTAATTCCCTTGTCAAAGAACATTCTGTACATGATTTCATTGTTTCAAAATTTACTTAAATCTCTTTCATGGTCTCTTCGCACTCCCTCTGCACTTTAAAAAGAACATGCATCACGCAGAAGTGGTACCAGGGGTTTTAGAAATTTCATTTTGGTCATGGTAGTTGACACCATTACTTAAATCCTCTGTGTCTTTATGGATGTGTGGTTTTAGGAGTTCTTTTGGTCTAGCTCTATCAGGTATTGAAAGACAAGTATTAAAATCTCCAATTATGTTTGTGGAATTGTTTCTTTCTCCCTTCAGATCTGTCACTCCTTTTAGTTCTAGGTCAACTTACTGTTAAGCTCTCTTATTAGGTACATAAAGATTTAGAATTGTTACATCTTCCTGATGAATGGATCCCTTTATTATGCAGAATTCCTTTACATATCTGGTAACACTCTTTATCTTGAAGTCTACTTTATCTGACATTAATATATCCACTCTCGTCTTAGGGCTTACAGGTTATAACTTTTCCATCTCGTGGCTTCAGCTTGCTTATGAATTTTTATTTAAGGTGTTTATCTTGTAGATGGGGCATAGTTGGAACCTCTTTTTTTTTTTTTTTAAACCATTCTGACAATCTCTGCCTTTTCATTGTTGTCTGTTAGTCTGTTACATCAAATGTAATTATTGATATGAATGGGTTTAGGTTTACCCTTGTATTGTATTCATTCTATTAGTCTCCTGTTTGGCCTTCCTCCTTTCCTACCTTCCTTTGTATTAGCTGAACACTTTATTTAGTTGTATTATTAATTTAGCAGTTGCTCTAGAGATAACAATATATACATCTTTAACTTCTCATAAACTAGAGTTAATATTGTACCACTTGCATTAAATATAGCATATAGACCCATTCTCTCAGCATTTATATTCTGTGATTGTCACATATTTTATATCTGCATACATCATTAACCTCACAAGACAACAGACAGTGTTAACATTTGCACTTAAGTCATCTGTATCATAAATCTTTTGCATTTATACAGACAGGATTTCCAGTGTTCTTCATCCCCACCTCTGGTAGATTTTCATTTCCATCTGTTGACTGCAAAACTTCTTTTAACATTTATTGCAGCTCAGGTATGCTAGCAGTGAATTCACTTAATTTTCTTTACATGAAGATGTATTTCACCTTTATTCTTAAATATGTGCTTAATATAGAATTCTGGATTGACAGTTTTAAAGACATTATTCCACAGTCTTCATTTTTTCTGATAGGAATCAGTATTCAGATCAGTTTTATATGTAGAAGTTATTTTTCTCTGGCTACTTTCAAGATTTCCTCATTATCTTTGGTTTTCAGCAGTTACGATGTATTTATGTATAACTTTTGTATTTATCTTGTTTAGGGATCACTGAGCTTCTTGAATCTGTTTAGATCTTCACCAAATTTAGGGAATTTTCTGCTGTGCTTTTCATCAAATATTTCTATGTCCAATTTTGTCCTCTCTTTTTGGGACTCCATTCACCTATGTGTGCAACATTTTATATTTTGCCACAAATCTTTGAGGATTCAGGGTGGGAGGGGTGTTTTGTTTTTATTTTTTTCATAATCTCTACACCCAATGTGGGGCTCAAATATAATTTGTTACACTGTCTCCAGAGTCACTCTTTGCTTCCTGATCTCCTTTCTCCCATTTGAATAGTGTTGTATTTGCCAGCTCTCAATTTTTCATTTGTTTTTTTGTTTTTTTGTTTTTTAAGAATAGCTTGTGTTTTTCTGGTTGAATTTTCTGTCATTTCATTGTGAGCATATTTTCCATTGTTTCATTGAGGATAGACAAGGTGCTTTTAAACCCTTGTCTATTAATTACAACACATAGTTTACCTCACTCTCTCCCCTGTCTTTCCCACTGGGGAGTGGGTCTGATTTTTTTCTGTTCTTTCATCTGTTAATTTTAGATTGTATCCTTAACATGGCTGCTGTTGTTTTGGAAACTGAATTTTTTTTCCCTAAAGAGTGTTGATTTGGGCCTTTAGCAGGCAATTAACTTGGTAAAACTCACGTGTCAAACTCTGTCTCTTGGGCAGCAGCTCACGTCTTGCTTCTTAGTCTAATTCGTGCATGGTTCAGGGTTTTACCATAGATACTGGAAAAGTTTCTGTGCAGAGGTGAGGGCTCCCGCATTCTGGACCTCTCACTTCCGGGACCTCCTCACCGTCAGTGGCTTTAGCTGTCCCCCTCCTCTGGGTGGTGCTTCAGGCCAAGAGGCTCTGCACCAGGGAACTCAGCCAGCCTGGGTCTTCCCTTCCACGGGTCACCTCTGCTCCAGAAGCCACCAGCTTCAGGGAGTTGGTTTCTGCGTGTCATTTATAATTGCTATCTTTAGGAGGAATTAGTCCAGTAGGAGTTTACCCAGCCTTCCAGAATTTGAATGCCTTTTTTCTATTTTAATGATGTTTTAGAAATATCAATTAAAATATGTGGAGAAGTAAACTGTCAGCAGTGAAGTTGCACATGAAATTTTTTGTTACATTTTCATACTGAGTTAATACTGATTTTATGCTCAACGTTCTTGTTTTCCATTAGTTGAATTTGTACCTATAATGTTGATATTTTTTATGACAGCATTTATTACTATTCAGTTTTATGAATTTCAGTTGGTGGTGAACACTGATGAGGAAAATTTCCTAATCTAGATACAAACAAAATGAATGAAATAAGGAGTCTAGATGTTACCATGATTAAAGAGTAAAATAAAGCTATTTTTATGTTTTGTTTTAGCTGTCACAACTTGGACAAAAATAACATAGAAGAACCTTAATTAATATGAGAAACTACTTGGATAAACCTACAGAGAAAAGCCGAAAGAGCCAGATGTTTTCTTCTTCGTATCAGTGTCCTAACATTGAAACTTAGAGTTAATTTTTAAGGAAGTTCTATACCTAATAGGAAGTTCTATACCTAATATAATGTATACTAATTAAAATAAAGCATTTCAGAAATAAATTTTTAACATTGTACATTCTCTTATTATGTTTGACAAATGAGAAAGTACTTAGGAAGGAAAAGTTCTGCCTGAATATACTGTTTAAATATTGATATGACAGATTTGTTATGATTGAAGCCAATGAAAATATGAGAAATATGCAAATGTTATTTAAAAAAAAGAAAAAGTACCTGAGAGGCTCAGTCAGTTAAGCATCCGACTTCAGCTCCGGTGGTGACCTCACAGTTAGTTAACGAGTTCGAGTCCCGCTTCAGGTGAGCATGAAACCCACTTCTCTATCTCTGCCCCTCATTCACCTGCGTCCTCAAAAAAAAAAAAAAAAAGACAAATGTTACTTGACTGGCTAGTGACTCTCCTACTTGTATGCATTGTTTTTTCTTGTATGCACTTTAATGGTAAAATCAGCTCCCCATGGTTTTCTGGTCTCCCGTGTTGCCTGGAGACTTGAAGTGGGTGCTATAAAGTCTCTTCCTCAAGCACACCATGTACCTTTTATCACATAACATCTAGAAAGGACAAATACCAAACATTTATCCCATGATGATCTAAAAAATATGCAAAATTGTGTTAAATTTGGTTCAAACCTTCCTGGTATGTAGACCAAGAAGGAATGTTTTTCAGTCATGAAACTCAGCTGTAAAATAAAAACAAGCCAATTGCTCCAGAGAAAAAACTCTTACTCTTCTCAAGGCCAGGGCGCTTTTGCTCCTGATGAGCCTCATCAAGAGGAAGCGGTAATGTTATGGATAAGAGCAAAATTCCCAAGACTGCCTTTCTGTATTCCTACCCTCAGGAGTGCGTGTCATCGTACAAAGCACAGGTCAAGATAAAGAGTTCTCTTTGGGTAGTCACCTGCTAACCTGACTTGGTCCTGGGATGTAACTTAAAGTCTGTTTGGGCCACTGTAACAAACTACCACAGACAGTGGCTTGAACAGATTTCACGTAACTTGAGAGGTTAGGAAATCCAAGATGAAAGTGCCAAAATATCAGCGTCTGGTGAGGACCCTCTTTCTGGTTTTCAGACAGACATCCTCGTGTATCCTCACAGAGTGGAGGGTCCCTTTATCTCCTGTAAGAGCACTAATCACACGGGGGCTCCACCCCTGGGACCTCATGTAAATCCACTTACCCCTCAAAGGCCCCACCTCTAAATACTATTATATTGGAAGTTAGAACTTCAACAAAAGGATTTGTAGGAAACACAAACATTCAGTCCAGCGCCACATCGTCTGCCAAAGTGATCAAAGTGGTGCATGCTCAGGGCTTAGGGAGAGAATGTTACAGAGACAACAATGTTAATCAAGGTGATAAGCTCCAGAGAAGATAAAGCAATGTCCCAGTTTCCTTAGTAACAGAAAAGTTAGACTTTAATGTATGTTCAGAAAATATTTTTTTAGGTTAAAACTTCATGAAAGACACAGGAGGTGGTCTCTTTTATGTTGTGTTTGCAGCCAAAAATAAGTTAGAGATAATCTCCTCAGTGTACAATTTTTTTCAAGTTTGCCTCCAGTTCATGTAAAAGAAGGTCACTGCCAAGGTTCTGAGATAGAAACCTTTCTGTGGGGCCTATAAAGATTTGAGGCCTTTTAAAAAAAAAAAGTCTCTGGGGGCAACCTTGGCTTTTCTCAAACTGTCCACAGCCTGGCCCTATCTGTCCTGGTGTGGGTTCCCCAGCAGGCCATCGACAATATGGCCACAGTCACTGTCGATGCTGTCTTGGGCTGGCAGCTCGGCAAATCTGTCCCGCAAGCTCCCAGCTTGGCTGATTGAGAAACCAGTTTTATCTGCCCCCAAGGGTGATTCACAGAGGACGTGATTACTGCCACGGTGAAGCACAGATCAAGCCTGGAGGTCAATAGGAAAGGGAAATGCTGCGCCCGGTGATTTTAAAAAGTTACATCAGTTAATCCTCACAACAGCACTAACAGGTATGTGGTACAGCACCAATTTTATAGATGGAAACAAAGCTCAGCAAGTTAAATATCCTGCTCAAAGTCATAGCCGATACATGGTGGAGCCAAGGATGGAATACACATCCGTCTGCTCCAAATCCATTCTTTTCCCACTGCTTCAGACTGCCTGGCTGAGGAAGCAGGAGGCTTGAAGTCTTGCCAAGCCACTCCTCACTATCAGCCTGAGTCGGCCACTCTACCTCTCTCTTCCGTGTGGAATGAGTTGTGCAGAGTAGGGGCACCTAAGGTGGAGCCTTTAGAGGGATGCAGCTCACCCGACCGGCCGGCTCAGGGTGAACACAACAGCCGTCTCACTACCGAGCTCACACACGGGAACTGGCAGGACGAGCCACCTGACTGAGAGAATCTGAGTAGTTTGGCATAAACATGGGAAAGAGCAATTCGTTTCATGTAGGTGAGGCTCTAAACTAAAAGGAAAAGGCAAAATAAAAAGATTGAAAGGAAGTTCAAGTCAAAACCAAATTTGCACTGAAACAGAAGCTTCCGTTTCATCTCCATCAGGTAGCTTTGCACTGTGATAAAATGTAGGACCAACTCACATCCTAGGAGGATCAAAATCATGACCTTAAAACTTACAGTTTTTAGGTGATATTCAAAAGAATTTGAAGCTGGGTGTGAAGATTTAAATTCAGTTAAATATATCCAGGTCAGATGGTGGACATTTGCAGAAGTTCTTTGGCTGTGTTAAAATTGCAGGGCGCAGAGCAACCTGTCTCTACAGGCTGATGAGACTCTACTGATGTGACATGGGAATAAACAAAGCGGGAAGCTGAACTTCTTGATTGTTGTAGTGACCACATCAAAACAAACGAAACAGGACTAGGAACTATTCAACTTCACTTTGTTCAATTATTCTGGGTTCAAAAGAATCTTGAAATTTCAAAAATCTATATCCAAAGAGATGCCTGAATGTTGATGAGCGTGTATCAGACTTTACGTATAGCTGCTTTTACAAGAGAAACCTCAGGATGGTTCGAAATTATCAAGCATCAGCCCCCATCAGTGCAGCTCAGTTTCAATGGAAACAGCTGCTTGTGCTAAAAAAGCAAGTTGCGGGGGTGCCTGGCTGGCTCAGTCAGGAGAGCATGCAACTCTTGATCTTGGGGTCACAAGTTCAAGCCCCATATTGGATGTAGAGATTACTTTAAAAAAAAAAAAAAAACCACTTAAAAAAGCAAGTTCTGTGTACCAAGATGACATGGTATCCTAAGAATCCAGAGATGGCCACAGGAACTCTAAGATCTCCTGAAGAATTTTGGGTAAGTGACTAAAATGCTGATTTGCATATCAGCATCATTTTCCCTGATTCTTGTCACCCCATGATTGTCTTCATTCATGTATCTCAGGTGGAGCTAACTATTCCTGACAACAACAAAAATTGATAATGGGATAGACGAGCAGTCAAACCCAGCCAATGAGAAACTATTAGATTCCTGCTGAGGTCACTGTTTGAAAGGCACAAGAGAGCCACTGCCAGACTTAAACTGGAGGCCCTTCAGATGAGACTACAGATTGTTTAATGAACGTCAACTTTAAAAAAAAAATAGCTCTTTAAGAATATTTTTGTGACCATAAACTTCACCGACAGAATCAAGGCATACCTGAAGCTCTTTCTTTTTTCTTTCCAATTACCTATGTCAGTGAGTTCACTTTGTGGCTTAAAACAGTTCAAGAGAACGTTCTGCCACTTGCCAGGAAAAAAAAAAGACATGAAATAGTTGACAGTCTAACTGGTTTTGGGGAAACACATTCTGATTCACAGAACTGCTAAAACTGATGAAGTAGACATAGAGTCATAATTGAGATGTGTACAGAGAATCCAAGCCACAATTCAAGACCTCCCTAGTCTGTTAGAGACCAAAATTTTCATTGATTTTTATTATGTTGACAGTTACTTACACTAAGTCTACAACTATACCTCTTTGTGAGAATAAAACTGATGAGATTGCTTTGGACTACTTTTGGTGCTACTAAAATATGCTTTCTATTGTTAATTCTGTGAGTAAGTTATGCAGTTCACACGTAAATGAGTGTCTGCTCAGGTATCCTCTACTTTTAAAAAACTCAGATTATGTAATCTACAAGTATGCTACCATCATTGATATTCCAAGATTACAACCAATGTCACAGAAGACTGATTTTTAAACCTCTATTCTACTTTACAAGTTAATATATACCAAGAATCAGGGGTGCCTCAGTGGCTCAGTCAGGCATCCAACTTTGGCTCAGGTCATGATCTCACCGTCCATGGGTTCAAGCCCTAGGTCAGGCTCTGTGCTGGCAGTTCAGACCCTGGAGACTGCTTTGCATTCTGTGTCTCCCTCTCTCTGCCCCTCCCCGACTCATGCTGTCTCTCAGAATAAATAAATGTTAAAAAAGAAAAAATATATATATATACCAAAAATCCGCAGTGATCAGTTGCACGGATCGCATCATATGAGAGGCAAAAGAGCAAAGAAGAATTTTAAACTTCTGTTATCTAACAAGAATTTTGTGTTAGGATTAAATGGGCCAACATTTAGAGCACCTAATTATAAAAAAAAAAAACTTAAGAAAATAGGTAATACAATTCCTGTTTTACAGATACAGAAATACAAAGTGAGAGATCAGCTGCTATCCAAGGTCATTCAGTTAGTAAGTAGTGAAACGTGAACTGACCAGATTGGAATCTAGAACCTTTTCCATTTCACATGAGGAATTACAGGATGATTGGAATCTTAGGATATTAGGAATTAAAGGATAAAAAACTGAGAGATACTTAGATACTCTGGGGATGCTAGAATTACACAAAAAGATTTATAAGTTTCCTCATTCCCAAAAGATTGGAGACCGTATCTTGGCTGTTTCTAGCCAGTGTATAGGAGGGTATGCCATTTCCAAAAACAAAGTTTCTAAATCATAACTCAGGGTGGGAGTTTTTACGAAAGCCCCTCAGAAGTCTGCTAGTTCCTGCTGGGTTCAGTGAGAGCGAGTACAGATAACCCTCAACGCACAAATGGTCCTGTGCTCTGTTTGCTCCAGATAGCACCTTTCTGTCCTTGAAAGAAAAAGCTGTTTCCAGTATCTTTCCAAAATGTTGGTGTGTGTGTGTGTGTGTGTGTGTGTGTTTTGGGGGGGGGGGGAGTCAGCTAAAAATATGCCTCCATTATATAAATCTATTTGAATACATCAATACTGTGGAACCCCATGCAGCTGCAAAAAGTCGTGAGGAAACTCTTGCTATATACTATTACGGGATGGTCTACAAGACTTCAGATGTATTGTTAAATTAACAATAATAATAAGGTACAGAACACTGCATATAGTATGATGTGCTCTAAAAAAAAAAAAAGTTCTATACACTTCTTATGTGTGTACATAGACTATCCCAGGACGGATACTCAATAAACCAGCCATCATTTGCTTCCTAGAAAGGGATCTGGGGGCCTGGGGTACATGGATGGGAGGAGGACGGAGAGACGTTTCCCTGTAGACCTCTCCCATGCTTAGAGTGGGGCTCCACGTGCATAGTATCTACTTCATTAAAAGTGAAAGAAAAGACCTCTTTTGCTGTCGAAGGAGACAATAGGAAATTTTAGTTCACAAAGTCTAATCACAAGTCTGATGGAGTCTTCAGATTTCCTACTTTGCTTTCTCCCTCTAGAGCACTAAACACTGTTGTCTTCTCCCTACTTGAGATTCTCCTTCGACCTCCTTGGCTTCAAGCACCAAATTAGAGTCATTTGACTAGCAGTATGTCCCTGTCATTCCTTTTTTTCTTTTTTTCTTTTTTATGTTTATTATCGAGACAGAAACAGAGCAAGAATGAGAGAGGAGCAGAGAGAGAAGGAGACACCGAATCTGAAGCAGGCTCCAGGCTCTGAGCTGTCAGCACAGAGCCTGATGCAGGACTCGAATCCATGAAGTGTGAGATCATGACCTGAACCGAAGTGGGACACTTAACCAACTGAGCCACCAGGCGCCCCTGTTCCTGTCATTCCTAAGATTCAGACATCCTGGTTTAAGAATCAAGGTAAGAAAGGTCACTGAATTTGTCAACGAACACTTTGGACAGGTACAGCTTGAGTTACTCCATCTTGACGGGAGTGAAAAAGGAAGGACAGCTATTCAATACTATAAAGGTCCTTGCTAATGTCTGCATTAAAAAATATTCATCCCCAACTGAGCATCTGGAACCAGAGCGTCTGAATTCAAGCCCAGCCTCACTTCTCATTAACTGTGTGGCCCCAAACAGGCTACTTCATGTAGGTAAACTTCCATCTCCTCATCTCTAAAAAGGGGGAAAGGAGTGTCCAACTTCATAGAGTTGCTGTGCAGATTAAATGACATAATCCATGAAAGTGCCTGTCACTGGGTCTGAAGCTACAAGGAGGTGCTGCGCTGTAAGCTCAGAGGCCCCTGGGGCTGCTCACACACGCAGAGACCTCGACAGCCTCTAGGTGCCGTGGGTGGTTTTGGAGTGGTTCTCACAGACAAGAATCCAGGGGCTGCCCCTCGCTCAGCACTGCAGCCTGTGGGCTCTTTGTGGCTACATCAGAGATGGACCCGAGACCTTCCTCAAGACTGGTGCCACTGTTGTTCAGGCTGCTGCAGCCGTAACACAAGCTCTAGGACACAAGATTCTGTAGACAGCAAGGCAAGGTTCTGTACCCCAGGGGCACCTGGGTGGTTTAGTCAGTTTATCGTCCGACTTTGACTCAGGTCATAATCTTGCAGTTTGTGAGTTCGAGCCCCATATTGGGCTCACTGTCAGCCTGTCAGCGCACAGCCCACTTCAGATTCTCTGCCCGCCTCTTTGCCCCTCTCCCACTTGTGTTTTCCCCAAAATAAATACTAAAATAAAAAAGATTCTGTACCTAACTCCGAACCTCTCCCAGCTGCTGAAATGTGGGGTCCAAGCTGCAGCCTTCCCATGTTTACACAATTGTAGGTCTCCTGTGAGGAAGGCAAATGTCCCTCACTAGCCTCTGGGGAGGCAGCAGTTCAAATATCTACTCTTAGAATACCACAGAATGTCCCAAGTTGTCCCCAGACTGTAGTAACAGGAAGGGAAGGAAGTAAGTTAACCAATTTTCTCATTCCTCAGGTGCCATCTGTGATTTGCTCTGCCTCCCTCCTGGCGCAGAGTCAGCTGTGATCATCCCCATGTGGTCTGCCTGCGGGCAGCGCCTGCCAGCTGTCACCTCTCCCTCGGCCGCCCATGCGGACAAATCTGCCAGTGTCTACGCCCATGTATCTGCCTTGGCATGGACTCTGAATCCTGACATGACATCGAGACCCTGCTCCAGTGTCTCCTAAGCCCTGACATTCAGGCTCCCTGAATTCAGAGGCCTGTTTGATGGCCAACCACCCCGATGCTGACGTCAGGGTGGACCCAGTCCCAGAGACAATCCCTGGGCTCTGGAGCACGTGATGCTCAGGTTTCTGATAAATTGCTTGTGTTTGGGAAGAAAGCCGTCCAAAGGTGAGAGTGAAGGAGACCACTTTGGTTCTGAAGCCAGGAAAAATAAAGATAGTAGTTTTCAAGGAGCAGAAATCAGCTACTGCCTGAAAGGAACATTTATTCTCTGTCCTCCTGAGGCAACAACCCCTCCCTGGTGTTTTCTTTCCCTCCACTACCTCCTCGCACATCCCAGCCTTCCTTTCACAATATACGGGTACCCCAAATATGTACCGAAAATAGATGCCCAGGAATAAGCAAAATTAAAAGAGTTTGTCCCCACTGCTTTTAAAGATTTCACTTTATGGGACACCTGGGTGACTCAGCAGTTAAGCTTCTGACTCTTGATTTTGGCTCAGGTCATGATCTCACAGTTCGTGAGATCAAGCCCTGCGTCCGGCGCCATGCTCAGCACAGAGCCTGCTTGGTGTTCTCTGTCTGCCCCTGCTCTATTCTCACTAGCATTCTCTCTCTCAAAAAAGGAAATAAATGAACATTTTTTAAAAAACTGTTAAAGGGGCACCTGGGTGGCTCAGTCGGTTAAGCATCCAACTTTGGCTCAGGTCATTATCTCAGAGCTCATGCGTTCGAGCCTTGCATCAGGCTCGGTGCTGACAGCTTGGAGCCTGGAGCCTGCTTTCAATTCTGTATCTCCCTCCCTCTCTCCCTGCCCCTCCCTCACCCATTCTCTCTCCCTCAAAAACAAACAAACATTAAAAAACAATTTTAAAAAATTGTTAAATATTCCAGTTTAACTTCTCTCTGGGTGTCCTCATGGACTCTCATTAAGAAGCTACAGCACCCACTCATTTGATCTTGGGCTGAGTCTCCAGACTACATGTCCTGTTTTCAAAAATTATAATGAAATTATTTCATTTCAAAGGAAAGAAAACGATGGTAGTAAGTGAATAGAATGCATCAGTGTTTGTGGGCCATTGCCTTACTCTTCTTTTAGATAAAAGGCTCTGAAACTATAGAATTAGAGCCACTCAGAATTGATGGGGACCCCAAGTGACCCAGCCTAACTGCCCAAGGCCTATCACCCCTCCGCCCCTACCCAGGCCAGCCGTCCCTCAGGGTCGGGGCTGTGCTCACCTGGCAGCCAGAGCCATCCTCACAGAGCAGAGCCGAACTGCAAGGGGGCTCGGCGACTCCGCCTGGCGCCGAATCTGGTCTGGATCACCCAGCAGAAGGTGCACTCGGAGACCTTGGAAGGGAGGAGGTTTATTTTACACCGGTGGGCTCAGAGAAGATCACTCTCCAAAGGTCTGAGCCCCGAGCATTAGCAGAGCGAACAATTTGTAGCCCGTTACTTCCGCATTCCTCATTCCTCAGGGACAGGTATTTCCTACGGGTCCGATCTGCCCTGTCACACCTTCGTACACACACAAGCACATGCAACTTCTAACACCATGTTTTTTTTCACCCGACCACACACATCATGATCTGGCTTGAAGAATAAGCCTATCAATCAGCCATCAAAGAGCAGGTAAGTAGGGATGACTTTGAGTAGATAATGAAAGGAAATGCAAAATGCTTATTGATTTATGATGTGGTTTCATCTTAGCTTGGGCAAAGCATGCAGTATTTAATACATAGTAGCAGAATATTTACTATTGAAGCTTGAAAAGATGTGAGTTCCTTGTGTGCAACCTTTCATTTATGCATGTGAGAGGGTTATCGTTTTTTTAATATTTT
>PISW01014136.1:0-22566 GCA_004023785.1 Mungos mungo
AAAATAAAATTGAGAAAAAGCTTTAAGATGCTTTACACACAGAGATTATTTGCATAGATTTTATGTGTACATACATATTTTAATTGCTGTATGATGTAAAATTTAAGTATACAGTGGCTGAGTTTTGAAACATCTTCACACTCATATAGCCACCAGAACCACTATGATGGCTTACAATATTTCCATTATCTTAGAAACACTCCTGCACCCTTTAGCATCAAAAACGCCCCCTCCCACCCTTTCTCCTTGATAACCACTAAGGCTTTTCTTGTCAATGTAATTTTGAATTTTCTAGAATTTTATCAAAACACAGTCTTACTGCATGTAGTCTTTTTTGTTTCTTTCCTGCACTTAATCATATGTTTTGAGATTTGCCAGAGTCCAGCTCCTGCAGGTCCAGGGCTTTCTTGATGGTGTTGGCAAAAGGGGGAGGGAATGAGAGAACCCCAAGTTTCTTTCTGATCACCAGGCAGGCATCTCTGCACTGACCTGAGAGCCAGCTTTATTTATGGTAAAAAATGTATGAGGCCAGCACAGAAGTGGCATTTGCCTGAGACAATGGTTTCTGATGGCAAATTTCTTTGGCATGTAAAAATTTCCCAGAACATAGATGGGTAGAAGACTCATGCATAATCTTTATCAATAGTGATTGCTATATGTGATTTAGATGCTTTCATATGGGCAAGGAAGTTATCTTTAGCATTTAAATACAAGACAATGTTTTTAGCATAACAAAGGCAAAAGTTAGTCTTTTGTGAGCTGGGGCCAATAGCCTGCTTTCTTGAGGGGAAGTAAAATAGGTTTCTCAGGAAATGCAATATTTTGCTCCTATGATCACAAAAGAAGAATTTCCTATAATAAGTTCCTTTACAAGGGGCAATTAGCATATTTTAGGATAAGGGGACTAGTCACTTCAGATACCAATCAGTAATGTGCCTTGGGGAGTCAGTGCTCAAAAAAATAATTGAGTCGGGGGTAGACATCGGTCACCATCTGATGGCAGGATGCACCTTGCACAACTCACCTTAACCTCGCAAGGAGTATTTTCAACTTAAAGAGTTCAGAAATGCTTCCCAATAGAGATTAATCCATGTGTTTCAGGTATCAGAAATTTCTTTCTTTGTATTACTGAGAATTACCTGTAATTTAGATTGTGTAGATATATAACAGTTTGTTTATTTAGTCACCATATAATGGACACTGGGTTGTTTTCAGTATTTGTCTATCATGAATAAAAGCCCTCTGATGAATGGGTCCATGTTTACTTGAATATTTATTTTCATTTCTCTTGGAAACATTTCTAGGAGTAGAATTACTATATTTTATGATAAGTGTATGTTTAGCTATATAGGAAAACTCATGGTGTTTTCAAATTTATTTTCATTTCCTTTTCATCTCATTGTTTTTGGCTTTTTAAAAATATTTTTAATGTTTATTTATTTTTCGAGAGACAGAGTGTGAGTGGGGAGGAACAGAGTGAGACACACATACAGAATCTGAAGTAGGTTCCAGGCTCTGAGCTGTCAGTACAGAGCCAGACACGGGGTTCAAATCCTGGAACTGCAAAATCATGACCTGAGCTGAAGTCGGATGCTCATCCGACTGAGCCACCCAGGCACCCTTGTTTTTGGCCTTTTATGGTTCCCTTATGTCTTTCTTCCTCCCTTGAGGTCTTACTTTGCGAACCGATGATTTTCTGGAGTGCTATGCTTTGATTTCCTTCTCTTTGTCTTTTGGATATCCATTGTTGGTATTTGCTTTGTGGTTACAATGAAGTGTATGTAAAATATCTTATAGTTAGATCCATCTATTTTATGCTGATAACAACTGAACTTTGATCACATACAAAATTCTAGCCTTTAATTCCCTGCCTCTTCCCTGACATTTTATGGCTTTGCTGTCACAATGTACAGTTAACCCTTGAACAATGTGGGAGTTAGGGGAACTGACCTCCTGCACAGTTGAAAATTTATGTAAAACCTTTGACTTCCCCCAAACTTAACTACTAATAGCCTACAGTTGACCGAAAGCATTACCATTAACACAGCCAATTAATACATATTTTGCTTATGTATTATGTACTCTGTTTGTATAGACTTGAAACTAAGGTAACATTGTGGTCAATTGTATTTCAATGAAAATAAATGTCATCTAAAATATCAGTCAGATTAATCAGCATTAACTATTTGAAACATTTCCTTACAGCCTTTTAGAGATTCTGAAGTGTAAAAAACTATGAATAAATTATGAATTTTTGAAAATCCCTTTTCTAAACATTTATATATTTACCTTAGATAGACTTTCCTTTGTATACCAGTGAAAGCATCTTTCACTTCTCATACGAACATAATTTTGCCTCCTCCAGACCTCTATTGTGTAAGCTGAATGGAATGTAGGTCTTCTTAAAGCAAATAAAACCATCCTGGAAATTTAAATACTTGGCTAAAATCAGTTACCGCTACTCAGATCCAATCTTTACCAAGATGTCAAAAATGTGTGCATAAGTAGAAAAAACCATTACTAACATATAAATAATATCAATTTAGCCTTTTAGTTTATAGGCTCAAGCTTGTGTTTAAAGAACTGTTCTCCAAGAGGTGTGGGGGTGGTTTTCAGTCTGCTCTCTCTTAGACCAGTAATAATGGTGGCAAGTGGACAGAAAACACAGAATGAAAGAGACATTCAAAAAGTAGTAACTGATTTTATAACTGGTAAGTTTAGGGAACAGTATTTTCCAATGATCACTAAATTGTATGAAAAGATCTAGTAAATGGAAGCAATTCAGTAAATTGGATTCATAAATGAATTCAAACAGATCTCTTTGGGTGTAGGGTCTGGACCCATGAGCAAAAGATTTAAAAAGTGGAGAGTCCCAAAGGAAGAAATCAAAATCAAAATAGGGTTGGGGAAGATATCATCAAAAATGGCTCTTCTGATTACAAAGTGTTACTCAGATCCATCTGCAATTCTATATGGGGCATTTGTTTTGCATATTGGCTGGGTTATGAGTGTTCCTTTACCTGTTGCTTTCATTGGTTTCAGGCATGAAAATCAAATAAATACTGGGTGTGCTCACTTATATTTAGATGTTTTGCATGAACAACCCTGAGTGGAGTTCTTTAGCCCAGAGATTTAATAATGTAGGTATTATTAATAACTGAGAGAACAAAACCAATCTTATGGGTAAACAAAACATAGCTTTGTATACCTTTTATTTAGGCATGCAAAGACATAATAAAATCAGCATCTGATCTAATTTAATCATGTACCTCTTCTCATTAGGGATAGTTAGACTCACTGGGTGATGAAGAACGTGAGGTCCATTGTTGGTCCCTTTCCTGGTGCTTTTTGCATCTCACTGTATTTTTGTCCACTGTTTCTTATTTTTGGGTTTCTCAGATGTCCAGGACACTGGATTGTTCTGCCTTTCATCGGGACCTTGTGTCCTGCTCTGTGTCATGGCTCTTACTCCAAAGTCTGCCAGGAACATATCTATAGTTGAAAAGTTTGGTTTATTATTCATTACATTCTATTCTCTCCATACGGTGGAGAGTGGAATGTCTCATGATGGCAGTGTACCTATTATAGGATTTAGGCTTTCTTTAGGAACATTTGCGGAGGGTCTATGAGAGTAGTAGCCTGTTCTGAATTGAGGGCTTTCAGAAGGATGGGAACAGAGTAAGGTAAAGCTGTAATTAGTAAAGAAGTAACAGCCATTCAATTTGGTAAGGCAGGGGAATGTTTGGTATTTTGTGTTGCGTAGTGACCTTGTATGAAATGGATGTTCCGTGAAACGGTTTACATCCTATGGGAGAGAAACATGATTATCTTTAAGTATCACATCAGTTTGTAATAATACCAAGAAATATCTGTGAACATTAGATAAGTTCTGGATGTTAGGGGCTCCCTTCTTTGGGCTGAACCTTGCTTTCTTTCTTAAGATTATAGCTGTTGAGTGCTTCCTCCCCCTTTGATGTAAATCAGACTTCCTTTTTTTCTCAGGCAACAAGTTCTGAATTTCCATGGTTACTTACCTCTTTGTAATCTTGCTTCCTAATAATCCTCTCCTTCTTACCTCCTTCTGGTTACACTGGGCATCTATGCCCAGTTGCCCCTTTTCACCAGTGAAGATCCAGCAGAATATAAAAGTTTGAAGAACAGCACTTTGCACATAGTTATAGAAATGATAATAATTTTAAAGGATTCTGGGGCACCTGGATGGCTCAGTTGGTTAAGTGTCCAACTCCTGATTTCGTCTCAGGTCATGATCCCAGAATGGTAGGATTGAGCCCTATATTGGGTTCTGTGTTGAGCGTGGAGTCACCTTAAAATTCTCTCTCTCTCTCTCTCTCTCTCTCTCTCTCTTTCTCTCTCTCTCTTTCTCTCTCTGTCTCTCTCTCTCTTTTTCTCTCACCCCTCTGCCCCTACTCCCATGCACATGTTCTCTCTCTAAAATAAAGATGTAAATAAACAAATAAATAAATAAAATAAAAAATAAAAGGTGATTATACCTTCTAACTATATTCCTTGTAGGATCAGATTATATTGATAAATTCAGCACATTTATATTTATCATCACAACGAATCTGGGATCAGATTCACATTAATCAGAAATATAATAGTAATTAATTTACAACAAAAACAGTATTTCATGGCTAGACAAACTTCGCTTTGACCAGAATATTTTCTTCAAATAGGCAAGCTATATGGGAAAGACAAAAATAGGTACAAAGGCTCTTGGTGAACTTAGAACAAGGAAAAGTTAGTAAAGCAAATAAAAGTTTTAATGGAATCAGGGAAAGGTAAAGGTAACCTGAAGCTCCCATTGCTACAGCAGGCATACACCTACCTTGTTTGCAAGAGAGACCTTCTTCCTAGGGCAGCATTTGATAGTTTGCATGGGTCAGTCTTTTAAACTTTTTTCTTCCATATTGACTAACAGAATTAAAAATCTTGCCTCTTAATCTAGTCAAGATCATCAAAGGAGATGTATCTCAGGGGCTGGTAAAATGTCTCACTTTCCACCTTACTGATATCTATGTGTGATGAAAATACTACTTTTATACAAATGACCTCATTTTATTGCCACCAAGTACCCTGGAAAATAATCAGACCAGACATTCCTGCCACCATTTTGCAGATAGGTAAGTAGTTTGTGGGTTCAAGCCCCGTGTCGGGCTCTGTGCTGACAGCTCAGAGCCTGGAGCCTGCTTCAGATTTTGTGTCTCCCTCTCTCTCTGACCCTCCCCTGCTTACACTTTTTCTCTCTCTCAAAAATAAAATAAAACTTTAAAAAATTTAAATAATTTCTCTTATATGAAACAGAGATAAGCTTGCAACATATGGAAGAGTGTGCAAGGGAATGGAATTTTGTTTTAAAAATGATGGAATGTTAATATTTCTACGTGTATTCTGTGTCCTGCAGGAGAGAACACAGGAAGTGAAGCTGGATAGTAGTTACAGAGACACAGAGTCAGAGCAGCAAAGGGAAGATATGAAAACCAATAAGAAAGGGTAGATCACTCTTGTGGGCATAGCAGTGAGCATGACCCATTGGCTTCCCCACAGCAGCAATGCAAGCCAAGAATTAGTTAAATAATACCTTGAAAGTGTGGCAAGAAAGTAACTGTCAACTCGGAATTAGATAATACAGTAAGATTCTCTTCCACTGTAAAATAAATCTATTTCAGATAAAAGCTTCAGGAATTTATTATCAAGGGACAAACAATACTATTTAGATATAATGCAAGAATAAAGAAAATAATGAAGATCATTAAGGTACAAAGAGGAATAATAAAGAAATGAAATGGTAAACATGTCCATAAATCTGAATAGAAATTCTTTGTAAAAAGTAATAACAGTGTTGGGGGAGCCTGGGTGGCTCAGTGGGTGAAGTGATCAACTCCTGCTCAGGTCATGATCTCGTTGTTTGTGGGTTTGAGCCCCGCATTGGGATCTGTCCTGACAGTTCAGGGCCTGGAGCCTGCTTCAGATTCTGTGTCTCCGTCTCTCTCTGCCCCTTCCTCAGTTGTTCTTGTTCTCTCTCTCTTTCTCTCACTTTCTCAAAAATAAACATTAAAATAAATTTTTGAACAGTAATAACTTAAATTTCTGGAGTTAAGCTAGAATTGGCATATAGATGATGACAGGAAAAGAATGTAGAGAGGAAAATTGGAGCCAAAGCCTTCTTGTATCATTTGTGAGGGAATGAAACATTGTTTTCTTTTAGGGTTTGTTTGTTTGTTTGTTTGTTTGTTTGTTTTGTTTTAGTAGGATCTGTGCCCAGTGCAGATCCCAAGGCAGGGCTTGAATTCTGAGGTCAAGACCTGAACTGAGACCAAGAGTTGGAAGCTTAACTGCTGAGCCACTCAGGCACATGTCTTTTAGGTTTTAAGTTAGAAACGCCCAATACATTTTCTAGGGTACTCACTGAAAAATAGAAATAAAGTAGATAATTTCCAAATTTATGGAAAGGCAAAAATGATATGAGGAAAACAAAACTCAACTATACAAAGATATAAATACAAAGTCAAAGCAGTCCATCAATTCCAAAAAAAAAGAAGAAGAAAGAAAGCAATTATGGAAAAAGAAACATAGAAAAAGAGAAAATTGGAACAAATAAAAATAAAAAGTAAGTTATATAAATCAGTTCTTATATATCAATTTTCACAGTAAAGAAAACTGAACTAAATTCTTTAAAGACAGAGGATTGTAATATTATATTAAAAAACAATTCCTGATGTATTCTATTTATTTTTTTTAATTTTTCATGTTTTTTATTTATTTTTGAGAGACAGAGACAGCGCAATCAGGGGAGGGTCAGAGAGAGAGGGAGACACAGAATCCAAAGCAGGCTCCAGGCTCTGAGCTGTTAGCACAGAGCCTGACATGTGACTCGAACACGCAAACTGTGAGATCATGACCTGAGCCAAAGCCTGACACTTAACCGACTGAGCACCGAGGCGCCCCTTGATGTATTCTATTTATAAGAGATATAAAAGCCAAGGACATGGAAAAATTGAAAATGGAGGATTTTAAAAAAAGGTATGCCAAACATATACTAATCCCCAAGAAACTTAATGTGGCTATACAAGTGTCCCCCACTGTTTCAAAGTTCCCATATTGCCACTTCATTTTCATGGACAATGTATTGTTACCTGTTTTTGCTATCTTAAATGAGTTCAAAAGTTCCAGGTAAATTTTCGTATTTGTTTTGCAGGGAGCCAAGGCATTGCAGAGGCAGCACCCAGGCTGAGCAGAGAGATGCCAGACTAGTGTTGTCTGCCCTGACGTCTCCTCTGTGAGGATCCCTAACGATAGCCATGGCACTGTCCCCCATGGGCTCCCAGCCCTGATTTCAGCAAAAGCTTGGGCCCCAGGCTCAGAAGTTTTGAAGGGTGAATCGGCTTGACATAGAGAGCACCGACGTGCCATGTCTTCAGGCAACATATGGTCGCAGGGTGGGGGACGAAGGTCCCGCGGTCCCTGGACCTGAGCGAGAGACGGTGCCCTAACCCCAAGACAAAGCCCTGCCAGCAACTTGCCATGCACCCTAAACTCAGCCCTATGGACAGACTCTTTTTCGCCTGGCGGTTTGGTTGCTGGAGCCTCCAAGGATCTAACCAGAATCCTAGCCAAGGAAGTACAGCTCCCTCTAATGCTAAGATGACCCCCGCCACCTTTCAGCTGAGCCAGCCCCACACATCAGTCCTCACTGCAGTTTTCAAGGGAGATCATGGGACTTTTCAAGGGAGATCACAGGACTGGTGTAGTTGCTGCCCTGGCACCTCCCCTGGGTGGAACCATAACCCTTGACATGGCACTGTCCCCCATGGGGCCCCAGGCCCGGGGTCAGGAAAAGCTGAGGCCACCGGCCCAGAAGCTGTGCATGGTGAATCGGCGGTTCATCGAGAGCTATGCTTGCCATAGCCATGCTATGTCTTCAGCCTGCATGTTGTCGCAGTGTGAAAGACGGGAGTCCTGTTGTCCCTGGATCTGAGTGATTCATGGTCCCCCGAAACCCAGGGCAAGGTCCTGCCCGCAACTTGCCAGGAGCCCTCAACTCAGCCCTCTGGTCACTTTTCCACATGGCAGATAGGTTGCTGGAGCCTCTTGGGATGTAACCCTAGCCCTAGCAACAAATATACAGCTCACCCTAACCCTAAACCAACCCCCTAGACTCCCCACCACCTTTCAGCAGAGTCTGCCCTGCGCAGCGGCCGTCAATTCAGTCCTCAAGAAAGATCACCGGACTAGTGTTTTTTCTGCCCAAGGGACTCCCCTTGGTCGAACCCTAACCCTAGCCAGGGCTCTCATCCCCCATGGAGCCCTAAGTCCCAGGTCCGGGAAAAGCTTAAAGACCTGGCCCAGAAGAGGTTCAGGGTGAATCCGCGTGAAGTACAGAGCACCACTTGGCCATGTCTTCAGCCTGCATGCTCTCACATCATGGGGTACAGAGGTCCCGGTGTCCATGGACCTGAGCAAGAGACAGTCCCCCGAACCCTAGGGCTGTCCTGCGGGCAATGTACCATGAACCCTAATCCCAGCTCTCTGGGCAGTCCTCGAGAAAGATCACCAGACTGGTGATGCTTCTGCCCAGGGGACTTCCCTTGTTCGAACCCTAACCCTAGCTCTCATCCCCCATGGAGCCCTCAGTCCCAGGTCCAGGAAAAGCTTAAAGACCTGGGCCCAGAAGTGGTTTAGGGTGAATCGGCGTGAAGTATGGAGCACCACTTGGCCATGTTGTCAGTCTGCATGCTGTCCTGGTGTGCGTGGACCTGAGCAAGAGACGGTCACCCGAAACCTAGGGCGAAACCCTGCGGGCAATGTACCATACGCCCTAATTCCAGCTCTCTGGGGAGGTGCTTTTCCACCTGGCGGATCTGTTCCAGTAATGCCTCCTGGGATCTAAACCTATCCCTAGTCAGGTTATCTAAGGCTGACCCTAATTCTAAGCCCACTCCCTAGTCTCCCTGCCACCTTTCAGCTGAGCCATCCGGACGCATCTGTCCTCACTTCAGTTTTCAAAAGTGATCACGGGACTGGTGTTGCTTCTGCCCTGGTGACTCCCCTGGATGGGACCCAACCCTAACTGCCATTCTGACCCCATGGGACACCGAGACCCAGATCCCGGAAAAGCTCAAGACCTGGGACCAGATGTGGTGCAGGATGAGTCTGCATGCTGTATGGAGCATCACTTTGCCATGTATTCAGCCAGCATGCTGTTGCAGCTTGGAGGACAGAGGTCCCCGTGTACCGGGAACTGAGTGAGAGATGGTCCCCAGAACCACAGGGCAAAGCCCTGCCAGTAACTTGCCATAGGCCCTAAACACAACCCTTTGAGCAAACGCTTTTCTGCCTGGTGCATCGGTTGCTGGAGCCTCTTGGGATTGAGCCCTAACCCTGGAGAAGCATCTACAGCTGACCTAACCCGAATCTGACCCCCTAGATTCCCTGCCACCTTTCACCTGAGCCAGCCCTGGGCATCGGTGCTCACTTCTTTCCTCAAGGGAGATCACTGGACTGCTGTTGCTTCTGTCCTGGCAACTTCCCTGGGTGGAACCCAACCCTAGTCCGGGCACTGTTTCTCCTGGGGCGCCGAGTCCCATGTCCGGGAAATGCTCCAGACCTGGGCCCACAAGTGGTGCAGGGTGAATCGCTGTGATGTACGGAGCACCTCATGGCCATGTCTTCAGTCTGCATTGCTGTCACAGCGTGGGGGATGGAGGTCCTTATGTCCTGGACCTGAGCTAGAGGCTGTGGCCCATCCCCAGGATAAAGCCCTGTGAGCACTTGCCATGCGCCCACAACTCAGCCTTCTGGGCAGACGCTTTTCCGCCTGGCTAATAGGTTGCTGGAGCCATCCGGGATGTAACTGTAACCCTCGCCATGGATCAGCAACAAGACTGACTGGAGTCAGGACAGTGTTAAGTGCATGGAAAGAAAGGATGAAAAGGCTTATATGGTTGATTACAAACCATCCATACTTCAAACAGCCTTCGAAGGATGAACCAAGAGTGGAAAGGTTTAGATGTAGATGTCACTATTGCCTGTATCATAAAGATCCTTCTGAAGATACCAACACGGAGAATAGCTATGACATGGAGTTACTATGAACATAAACCTTATTCTACTATGTTTTTCTTGCTAGTAATTTTAGCATCAGCATGCAACCAGATTGGGAGAGAAGTTCTGTTAAGACAAACTGTGTAATATTTTGATAATCTAGGATATTAGTTCTGTATTTTCTACCTAGATTGTCATATTTTGTGAGGAAGCTGGAGTTTGCATTTGAATGACTTTAGTTTACTTTAGTTCTGTTTCTTGATATAACCCAAAGAGGCTCTAGGAGGTTTTGAGTGTTGTGTATTTGAGAAGCCTGAAGTTATTAAGATAGGTTAACCTATCATGGTGCTCCTAGGTGCCCCACACATAGGCCTCACTTCAGTTTTCAAGGAGACCACGGGACTGGTGTTGAATCTTCCCTGGTGAATCCCCTGGGTGGAACCCTAACACTCGCTGTGGCAGTGTCCCCCATGAGGCCCTAGCACCTGGTTCAGAAAAGCTGGGGCCCCAGGCCCATAAATTGTGCAGGGTGAATCAGCGTGACTAGAGAGCACCAACATGCCATGTCATGAGCCTGCATGCTGTCTCTGTATGAGGGACAGGGGTCCCAGTGTTCTAGGATCTGAGCGAGAGAGGGTCCCTTGAACCTCAGGGCAAAGTCCTGCCGGCAACTAGCCATGCCCCCTAAACTCAGCCCTCTGGGCAGACGTTTTTCTGCCTAGCTCATCGGTTACTGTAGTCTCCTGGGATTCAAGCCTAACCCTAGCCACGTATCTACAGCTCACCCTATACCTAGGCTGACCCCCTAGAATCCCCATGACCTTTCAGCTGAGCCTGGCCCGCTCATCGGCCGTCACTTCAGTCCTCAAGGGAGATGACAGAACTGGTGTTGCTTCTGCCCTGGCGACTTCCCTGGATGGAACCTAAACCTAAGCACGACTCTGACCCCATGGGGCACTGACTCCTAGGACCGGAAAAGCTCAAGACCAGGGCTCAGAAGTGGTGCAGGGTGAGGTCTACAGAGCACCTTGTGGCCATGTATTCAGCCTGCATGCTGTCACAGCGTGGGGGACAAAGGTCCCAGTGTCCCTGGACCTGAGCGAGAGATGGTCCCCTGAACCTGAGGGCAAAACTCTGTCAGTCACTCACTATGCGACCTAAACACAGCCCACTGATCAAACACTTTTCCGCCAGGCAGATAGGTTGCTTGAGCCTTTTGGGATGGACCCTAACCCTAGCCATCGATATACAACTCACCCTAACCTTAAGCCAACCCCCTAGACTCCTTCCCGTCTTTCAGCTGAGCCAGCCCTGTGCATTTGCCCACACTTCAGTTTTCAAGGGAGATTATGGGACTGGTGTTGCTTCTGCCGTGATGACTTCCTTGGGTGGAACTTAACCCTAGCTGGGGCTTTGTCCCCCATGGGGCCCCGAGTTCCATGTCTGGGAAATGCTCAACGCCTGGGACCAGATGTGGGGCAGGGTGAATTACTGTGAAGTACAGAGCACCACTTTGCCATGTATTCAGCCTGCATAGTGTCGCAGCTTGCGGGATGGAGGTCCTCCTGATGTCCCATGACGTGAGAAAGAGACGGTCCCCTGAACCCCTGGGCAAAGCCCTGCCAGGAACTCACCATGGGCCCTAAACACAGCCCACTGAGCAAAGGCTTTTCCGCAAGGCGGATCAGTTGCTGGAGCATCCTGGGATCGAAACCTAACCCTAGCCACCGATATAGAGCTCACACTAACCCTCAGCCAACCTCCAGGGTCCTACCCATCTTTAAGCTGGAGCCAGCCTCAAGCATGGGCACTCACTTCAGTCCTCAAGGGAGATCACGAGACTGGTGTTGCTTCTGCTCTGGCAACTCCCTTGGGAGGAATCCAACCCTAGCAATGACTCGATGCCCCGTGGGGCCCCGTGTCCCAGGTTGGGGGAAAGCTCAAAACCTTGGCCCAGAAGTGGTGCAAGATTAATGGCTGTGAAGTACGGAGCACCTCTGTGCCATGTCTTCAATCTGCATACTGTGACAGCATGGGGTATGGAGGTCCCTGCGTTCCTGTAGCTGAGCTGACAGGGTCTGCCAAAACCTAAGGAAAATCCCTTCAGGGAAATTGCCATGCACCCTAAACTCAGCCCTCTAAGCAGATGCTTTTCCGACAGCCTGATCCATTGCTGGAGCCTCCTGGGATTCAAAACCTAACCCGAGCCATGTATCTACAGCTGAGCCTAACCCTAAGCCGTCAAACATATATTTGACTTCCCTGCTAGTGTTTACAAACATTAGTAACTTCATTATACTAAGTGTTAACAGAATGATACCTTCTGCCCAGTGTTCTTTCTCAGTTCTGAGTATAAAGCTCTTCTTTCCTTGGTCTGCAGACCAGAACTAACTCAGAGGAAATCTCAGCTGAATGGGACATGTCCCACTGTGTTCTCTCACAGAACTGAGGTTATTCCACATACATTTTACTTCTCAACATGTGTTTTAATACATTAACTTTGTTTTCCTGGGTGTTAACAGAAGGATAGATACCTTCTGCACAGTGTTGTTTCTCAGTTTTGAGTGTAAACCACTTTTTTCCTTGTTCTGAGCACATGTCTCCAAGCAGAAGTAACTAAGATACAGGGAATCCAGGATGATTGAGGCATTCTCCATGGTGTTCTCTCACAGAATTGTGTGTCGTACTCATACATTTGACTTCCTAGAATGTGTTTTCAAACATGACTACTTTCGTTATCGTAGATGCGAACCGAATGATACCTTCCACACACATACTGCTGTTTCTAAGTTTTGAGTGTCAAGACCCTAGTCCCTTGGTGGGCCCCAAGGTTGCAAAGAGAAGGACATCAGTTCTGAGGATTCTCAGTTAAACGTATCATTCCACACTGTGTTGTTTCACAGACTTGAGAGTGTCACGCATATTTGGATTTCCCAGACTGTGTTCCCAAACAAGATTAACGTCGTTCTACGAGACGTTAATATTAAAGTGCTTTCTGCACGGTGTTTCTTCTCAGGGTTCCGCGTACCGAGTACTCTTTCCTTGGTCGTCACACATGTTCTCCAAGTGAACTAACTCAGGTGAAAGGTAAATGGGACCAGGGCATTCTGCACTGTGTCCTCTCAGGGAACTACGGGTATTACACATGCTTCGGACATCTCAGCCTGTGTTTCCAGCTATGACTAACTTCGTTGTACTGGAGGAGAAAAGACTGATCCCTTTTGCCACACGCTGCCGGTTTCTCCATATGGAGTGCAAAGCCCTTATGTCCTTGGTCGGCGCACAAGGTTTCCAACAGAACGTGGTTCCTGAGCAACTCATCGGAAGGGGGCATTCACAGTGTGATCTTTCAGAGAAGAGAGTGTATGACGCATACCTTCAACTTCTCTAAGTTGATGCGCTTTCTCATACATTAGTAACTTCAAAATACTACCTGATGTTAACAGAATGTTCTTCAAGTGAACTAACTCAGGTGAAAGGATGCTCAAGTGAAAGGAAATGGGGACCTGGGCATTCTCCACCGTGTCCTCTCAGGGAACTGAGGGTATTACACATGTATTGAACTACTCAGCCTGTTTCCAGCTATGACTAACTTCGTTGTACTGGAGGAGAACAGACTGATCCCTTTTGCCGCACACTGGCGGTTTCTCTGTTTGGAGTGCAAAGCCCTTGTGTCCTTGGGTGGCTCACAAGGGCAACTGAAAGATAACTTCCACATGCACACTGCTGTTTCTAAGTTTTGAGCATCAAGCCCCTAGTTCCTTGGTTGGCGCCCACGTTTTCTAAGAGACTGCATCAGTTCCGGGGACTTGGTTGACCATGCCATTCCACACTGTGTTGTTTCATAAACTTGAGTGCCACGCATACATTTGATTTCCCAGACTTTGTTTCCAAACACGATTAACATTGTTCTATGAGACATTACCGTTAGGGTGCTTTCAGCAGTATGTTGCTTCTCAGGGTTTAGCGTTCTGAAAACCCTATCCTGGTCAGAGCATATGTTCTCCAACTGAACTAACTCATGTGAAAGGAATTCAAAGGGACCGGGGCATTTGCCACCGTTTCCTTTCAGAGAACTGAGGTATTACACAAGCATTGGACTTCTCAGCCTCTGTTTCCAGCTATGACTAACTTCATGGTACTGGAGGAGAACAGATTGATCCCTTTCGCCGCACGCCTGTGGTTTCTCCATTTTAAGTGCAAAGCCCTTGTGTCCTTGGTCGGCACACAAGGATTCCAACAGAACGTGGTTCCCGAGTGTCTCATTGGAAGGAGGCATTCACGGTGTGGACTTTCAGAGAAGTGAGTGTATGATGCATACCTTCGACTGTTCTCAGTTGGTGGGCGTTCTCAACCATTAGTAAGTTCGAAATACTACCAGATGTGAACAGAGTAATAACCTCGGCACACTGCCATTTCTCAGTGTAGTGTACAAAGCACTTAGAAGCTTGCTTGGGCCCCACAGAACTTTCAAGGAGAACAAATGTAGTCCCCCGCGAGATGCGGCAAAAGTCACAATAACACCCAACAAGATCACCAGTGCAGAAGCAACACCGGTCCCGGGATTTCATTTCAGAACTGATGTGAAGTGCCAAGCGTGAGGCTGGCTCAGCTGAAAGTTTGCATGTAGACTTGGGTAAGGGACTGTTTCTTGCTCAGGTCCAGAGACACTGTTATCTCTGTCCCCAATGCAGCAAAAGCTTGCAGGTTGAATTAGTGTCAATGTGGAGTTCCGAAGTTCATGCCCATTTACTCTGCTCAACTTGAGGGCCCAGGTATTGTGTTTTCCCAGAGATGGGACTTTGGTCCACAATGGGGACAAAGACGTGGCAAAAATCACAATAACACCCTGCAAGATCACCAATGCAGAAGCAACACCAGTCCCGGGATCTCCTTTCAGAACTGTTCTGAAGGGCCAAACATGAGGCTGGCTCAGTTGAAACCTTGCATGTAGACTTGGGAAGGGGACATTTCTTGCTCAGGTCCAGGGACACTATGATCTCTGTCCCCAATGCGGCAAAAGCTTGCAGAATCAATACATGTCAATGGGTTGCTCCATTCTTTATGCTGATTCACTCTGCACAACTTCTGGGCTGAGGAATTGTGCTTCCGCGGAGATGGGGCTTTGGGCCCCAAAAGGGACAGAAAAAAGGCAAGGGTCACAATAACACCCAGCAAAATCACCAGTGCACAAGCAACACCAGTCCCGGGATCTCACTTCCAAACTGATCGAATAGCGAAGCGTGAGTCTGGCTCAGTTGAAAGATTGCATGTAGACTTGGGTAGAGGACCACTTCTTGCTCAGGTCCAGGGACACCGTGATCTCTGTCCCCAATGCTGCAAAATTTCCAAGTTGAAAACGTGTCACTGTGCTTTTCCATACTTCATGCCGAATCAGTCTGCACAAGTTCAGGGCACAGGTATTGTGCTCAGCGGAGATGGGACTTTGGTCCACAAAGGGGACAGAGACACGGTAAGCGTCACAATAACACCCAGCAAAATCAGCACTGCAGAAGCAACACCAGTCCTGAGATCTCGCTTCAGATCTGATGTGAAGGGCGAAGCATGAGGCTGGCTCAGCTGAAAGTTTGCATGTAGACTTGCGAAGGGGACAGCATCTTGCTCAGGTCCAGGGACACCGTGATCTCTGTCCCCAATACTGCAAAAGCTTGCAGGTTGAATAAGTGTCAATGTGGTGCTCCATACTTCATGCCGATTCACTCTGCACAACTTGAGGGCCAAGGGATTGTGTTTTGGTGGAGATGGGATGTCGGTCCACAATGGGGACAGAGACGCCACAAGGGTCACCATAACACCAAGCAAAATCACCAGTGAAGAACGAAAACCAGTTTCAGGATCCCATACCTGAACTGATGTGAAGGGCAATGCGTGGGGCTGGCTAAGCTGAGAGGTGGCCAATAGTCTTGGGAAAAGGATAATTTCTTGCTCAGGTCCAGGGACACTGGGATCTTTGTCCCCAATGCAGCAAAAGCTTCCAGGTTGAATACGTGTCACTGTGTTGTTCTGTACTTCATGCCGATTCAGGCTGCAGAAGTTCAGGGCACAGGTATTGTGTTTCGCGGAAATGGGACTTTGGTCCAAAAAGGGGACAGAGACACAGCAAGCGTCACAATAACACCCAGCAAAATCAGCACTGCAGAAGCAACACCAGTCCTGAGATCTAGTTTCAGAACTGATGTGAAGGGTGAAGCGTGAGGCTGGCTCAGTGAAAGTTTGCATGTAGACTTGGGAAGGGGACCTTTTCTTGCTCAGGTCCAGGGACACCGTGATCTCTGTCCCCAATGCTACAAAAGCTTGCAGGTTGAATACATGTCAATGTGGTGCTCTGCACTTCATGCTGATTCACTCTACACAACGTGAGGGCCAAGGTATTGTGTTTTGGTGGAGATGGGACGTTAGTCCACAATGGGGACAGGGACGCGGCAAAAGTCACCATAACACCCACCAAAATCACCAGTAAAGAACGAACAGCGGTTTCGGGATCCCATTTAGAATTGATATAAAGGGCTATGCGTGGGGCTGACTAAACTGAGAGGTGGCCAATATTCTTGGGAAGGGGACCGTTTCTGCTCAGATCCAGGAACACTGTGATCTTTGTCCCCAATGTTGCAAAAGCTTGCAGGTTGAATACTTGTCAATGTGGAGCTCTGAAGTGTATGCCGATTCACTCTGCACAACTTGAGGGCCCAGGTATTGTGTTTTCGCAGAGATTGGACGTTGGTCTACATGGGGACAGAGACGTGGCAAAGGTCACAATAACACCCAGCAAGATCACCAGTGCAGAAGCAACACCAGTCCCGGCATCTCATTTCAGAACAGTTCTGAAGGGCCAACCATGAGGCTGGCTAAGCTGGATGATTGCATGTAGACTTGGGAAGGGTACTGTTTCTTGCTCAAGTCCAGGAACACCATGATCTCTGTCCCCAATGCGGCAAAAGCTTGCAGAATCAATACGTGTCAATGGGTTGTTCCGTCCTTTATACTGATTCATTGTGCACAACTTCTAGGACAAGGTATAGTGCTTTCCGAGAGATGGTACGTTGGTCCACAATAGGGAGAGAGACACCGCAAGCATCACAATAACACCCAGCAACATCACCAGTGCAGAAGGAACACCAGTTTTGGGATCTCATTTCAGAGCACATGAGAAGGGCAAAGCGTGGGGTTCGCTCAGCTGAAAGTTTGCACGTAGACTTGAGAAGGAAACCGTTTCTTGCTCAGGTCCAATAACACCATGATCTCTGTCCCTAGTGCTGCAAAAGCTTCCAGGTTGAATACGTGTCACTGTGCTGTTCCATACTGCATGCCGACTCAGTCTGCACAAGTTCAGGGCACAGGTATTGTGCTTCGCGGAGATGGGACTTTGGTCCACAAAGGGGACAGAGACACAGCAAGCGTCACAATAACACCCAGCAAAATCACCACTACAGAAGCAACACCAGTCCTGAGATCTCCTTTCAGAACTGATGTGAAGGGCAAAGCGTGAGCCTGGCTTGTATGAAAGTTTGCATGGTGACTTGCGTAGGGGATACTTTCTTGCTCAGGTCCAGGGACACTGTGCTCTCTGTCTCCAATGCTGCAAAAGCTTACAGGTTGAAAACGTGTCAATGGGGAGCTCCGTTCTTCATACCGATTCACTCTGCACAACTTCTGGGCCAAGGAATTGTGCTTCGGTAGGGATGGGACTTTGGGCCCCAAAAGGGACAGAAAAAAAGCAAGGGTACAATAACACCCAGCAAGATACCAGTGCACAAGCAACACCAGTCCCAGGATCTCACTTCCAAACTGATCAGAATAGCGATGCATGAGTCTGGCTCAGTTGAAAGATTGCATGTAGACTTGGGGGCCAATAGTCTTGGGAAGGGGATCGTTTCTTGCTCAGGCCCAAGGACACTGTGATCTTTGTCCCCAGTGCAGCAAAAATTTCCAAGTTGAATACGTGTCACTGTGCTGTTCCATACTTCATGCCGATCAGTCTACACCAGTTCATGTCACAGGTATTGTGCTTCACGGATATGGAACTTTGGTCCACAAAGGGGACAGAGACATGGCAAGTGTCACAATAAAACCCAGCAAAATCACCAGTGCAGAAACAACACCCGTCCCGGGATCTCCTTTCAGAACTATTTGAAGGGCAAAGCGTGAGGCTGGCTCCCCTGAAAGTTTGCATGTTGACTTGGGTAGGGGACATTTTCTTGCTCAGGTGCAGGGACACCGTAATCTCTGTCCCCAATGCTGCAAAAGCTTGCAGTTTGAAAACGTGTCAATGGGGAACTCCGTTCTTCATACCGATTCACTCTGAACAACTTCTAGGCCGAGGAATTGTGCTTTCGCAGAGATTAAACATGGAGCCCCAAAAAGTACAGAAAAAAGGCAAGGGTCACAATAGCACCCAGCAAAATCACCAGTCGCAAGCAACACCAGTTCCAGAATCTCACTTCCAAACTGATCAGAATAGCGAAGAGTGAGTCTGGCTCAGTTGAAAGTTTGCATGTAGACTTGGGTAGGGTACCTTTTCTTGCTGAGGTCCAGGGACACCGTGATCTCTGTCCCCAATGCTGCAAAAGTTTCCAAGTAGAAAACTTGTCACTGTGTTGTTTCATACTTCAGAACTCCTTTCAGAACTGCTCTGAAGGGCGATGCGTGAGGCTGGCTCAGCTGAAAGTTTGTATGTTGACTTGGGAAGGGGCCCGGTTCTTGCTAGTCCCAGGGACATCGTGATCTCTGTCACCAATGTTGCAAAATTTCCAAGTTTAAACCGTGTCACTGTGCTACTCCATACTTCATGCCGAATCAGTCTGCACAAGCTCAGGGCACGGATATTTTGCCTCACGAAGATGGCACTTTGGTCCACAAAGGGGACAGAGACACGGCAAGAGTAGCATTAACACCCAGAAAAATCACCACTGCAGAAGAAACACTAGTCCTGAGATCTCCTTTCAGAACTGATGTGAAGGGCAAAGCGTGAGCCTGGCTCAACAGAAAGTTTGCATGGTGACTTGGGTAGGGGGCATTTTCTTGCCCCGGTCCAGGGACACCGTGATCTCTGTCCCCAATGCTGCAAAAGCTTGCAGGTTGAAAACGTGTCAATGGGGAGCTCCATTCTTCATACCGATTTACTCCGCACAACTTCTGGGCCAAGGAGTTGTGCTTTTGTGGGCCTCAAAAGTGACAGAAAAAAGGCAAGGGTCACAATAACACCCAGCAAAATCACCATTGCGGAAGCAACACCAGTCCTGGGACCTCACTTCCAAACGGATCAAAATAGCGAAGCGTGAGTCTGGCTCAGTTGAAAGATTGCATGTAGACTTGGGTAGGGGACCTTTTCTTGCTCAGGTCCAGAGACACCATGATCTCTGTCTCCAATGCAGCAAAAGCTTGCGGGTTGAATACGTGTCAATGTGGAGCTCCGAAGTTAATGCCGATTCACTCTGCACACCTTGAGGGCCCAGGTATTGTGTTTTCACGGAGATTGGACGTTGGTCCACAATGGGGACAAAGACGCGGCAAAGGTCACAATAACACCCAGAAAGATCACCACTCCAGAAGCAACACCAGTCCCGGGATCTCACATTCCAATGGATCAGAATAGCGAAGCGTGAGTCTGGCTCAGTTGAAAGTTTGCATGTAGAGTTGGGTAGGGGAATGTTTCTTGCTCAGGTCTAGGGACACCGTGATCTCTGTCCCCAATGCTACAAAAGCTTGCAGGTTGAATATGTGTCAATCTGGTGCTCCGTACTTCATGCCGATTCACTCTGCACAACGTGAGGGCCAAGGTATTGTGTATTGGCTGAGATGGGACGTAGGTCCACAATGAGGACAGAGACGTGGCAAGGGTCACCATGACACCCAGGAAAATCACCAGTAAAGAGCGACCACAGTTTTGGGATCCCATTTCAGAATTGATGTGAAGGGCGATGCGTGGTGCTGACTAAGCTGAGAGGTGGACAATAGTCTTGGTAAGGGGACCGTTTCTTGCTCAGATCCAAGAACACCGTGATCTCTGTCCCCAATGCTGCAAAAGCTTGCAGGTCAAATACATGTCAATGTGGAGCTCTGAAGTTCATGCCGATTAACTCTGCACAACTTGAGGACCGAGGTATTGTGTTTTCTGGGAGATTGGACGTTGGTCCACAATGGGGACAGACTCGGCAAAGGTCATAATAACACCCAGCAAGATCACCAGTGAAGAAGCAACACCTGTCCCGGGACACCCTTTCAAAACTGATCTGAAGGGCCAACTGTGAGGCAGGCTCAGCTGAAAATTTGCATGTAGATTTGGATAGAAGACCATTTCATGCCCAGGTCGAGGGACACTGTGATCTCTGTCCCCAGTGCTGCAAAAGGTTCCAAGTTGAAAATGTGTCACTGTGCTGTTCCATAATTCATGCCAAATCAGTCTCCACAAGTTCCGGACATAGGTATAGTGCTTGGCGGAGATGGGATTTTATCCAAAAGGGGACAAAGACATGGCAACCATCACAATAACACAGAAAAAACATCAGTGCAGAAGCAACACCAGTCTCGGGATGCAGCATTGGTGACGGAGATCCTGGTTTCCTTGTTCTTTAGCAAGTGACAATCCCCTAAGCAAGACTAGTGACTAACTTTCAGCTGAGCCAGCACAACGCATTGGCCTTCACATCAATCCAGAAATGTGATCACGGTTCTGCTGTTCCTTCCGCACTGGGGTTTCCAAAGCGCGGAATTCTCACCCGTGCCAGAGCTGGGTCCCCCTTGGGGACCGGTTTTGCAATTCCGGGAAAAGAACATGTCCAGTGCACAAAAGTGGTACAGAATGAATCGGCGTGACTTACAAAGCACCACTTTGTCACGTTTTTAGCCACCATGCTTTTGCAGCATTGGGGACGGAGATCCTGGTTTCCTTTTTCTAAAGCAAGCGACAGTCCCCTAAGCAAGACCCCTGACACACTTTCAACTGAGCCAGCACAACGCATTGACCTTCACATCAGTCCAGAAGTGTGATCATGGTGCTGATGTTTATTCTGCAGAGGGGTTACCAAATATAGGATTTCTAACCCATGCCAGAGCTGGGTCCCCATTGGGGACCCGATTCGCAACTCCGGGAAAAGGACATGACCAGTGCACAAAAGGGGTGCAGAATGAATCGGCGTGACTTACAAAGCACCACTATGTCAGGTTTTCAGCTAACATGTTTTTGCAGCATTGGGGACAGAGATTCTGGTTTCCTTGTTCTTCAGCAAGTGATAGTCCCCGAGCAAAACTCCTGACCAGCTTGCAGCTGAGCAGGCACAACCCATTGGAGTTCACATCAATCCAGAAATGTGATCACAGTTCTGATGTTTCTTCCGCACGGGGGTTTCCAAAGCGCGGAATTCTAGCTCATACCAGAGCTGGGTCCTCCTTGGGGACCCGATTAGCAACTCCGGGAAAAGGACATGACCAGTGCACAAATCTGGTGCAGAATGAATCGGTTGAGTAACAAAGACCCACTTTGACATGTTTTCAGCCACCATGCTTTTGCAGACTTTGGGAGGGAGATCCTGGATTCCTTGTTTTTCAGCAGGTGACAGTCCCCTAAGCAAGACTCCTAATGAACTTTCTGCTGGCGGGCGCAACGCATTGGCCTTCACAACACTCCAGAAATGTGTTCAAGGTTCTGATGTTTCTTCCACACTGTGGTTTCCAAAGCACGGAATTCTAACTCATGCCAGAACTGGGTCCCTCTCGTGGACCCGATTCACAACTCCGAGAAAATGACATGACCAGTGCACAAATGTGGTGCAGAATGAATAGGCGTAACTAACAAAGCAACAATTTGTCCATTTTCAACCACCATGCTATTGCCGCGTGGGGGACAGAGATCCTGGTTTCCTTGTTCTTCAAGAAGAAGGAGATCCCTAAGCAAGAATCCTGATCAGGTTTCAGCTAGCCAACACAACGCATTGGCCTTCACATCAGTCCAGAAATGTGATCAGAGTTCTGAAGTTTCTTCCACACTGGGGTTTTCAAAGCGCGGAATTCTCACCCATGCCAGAGCTGGGTCCCCCTTGGAAAACCGATTCACAACTCCTTGAAAAGGACATGACCAGTGCACAAATGTGGTGCAGAATGAATCGGCGTGACTTATAAATCACCACTATGTCACATTTTCAGCCACCATGGTTTTGCAGCATTAGGGACAGAATCCTGGTTTCCTTGTTCTTCAGCAAGTGAGAGTCCCCTAAGTAAGACCCTGACCAGCTTTTGGCTGAGCCGGCACAACGCCTCAGCCTTCACATCAATCCAGAAATGTGATCACTGTTCTGATGTTTCTTCCGCACTGGCATTTCCAAAGCGCGGAATTCTAACACATGTCAGAGCTGGGTCATCCTTGGGGACCCGATTCGCAACTCTGGCAAACGGACATGATGAGTGCATAAATGTTCTGCAGAATGAATCGACGTGACTTACAGAGCACCACTTTGTCAACTCTATAGCCACCATGCTTTTGCAGCA